>WARS01002232.1:0-11671 GCA_008933995.1 Datnioides undecimradiatus | reverse complement strand
TATGAAAAAAGTCATTCATTAATGACTGACATCAATGATAATGTAAGAGTCACTGTTAACATACCTTTGTCTGTTCTAATCATCTACTCTCACACCAAACAAATGATAAAAGAACAAGAGTGAAGTTAATATTCAGTGAAATAATAAAGAAGATATATGAAAAATATAAAATATTACAAATAAATATACACATAAATATCTGTTAATATGTTTCATCTCTCTTAACTAACCTCTGGTTTAGTCACCTAGAGCTAAAAGTGCCTAAAGTACAAGCAGGGTAACGTCCTGCCAACAGTGTGTGTGCGTGTGTGTGTCTCCTTGTGTCAGTGTTGCGTGTCTGCGTGAGTGTGCGTGCGTGTGTGTGTGTGTGTGTGTGTGTGTGTGTGTGTGTGAGCTGTTGATAGTCAGAACAGATGTAGACTGGGATGTCCTCTTCTTCGCCCGCGATGATCACGATGACTTCAGGGGGGTCATCGTCAGCAGGACGTCCACGGTCCACACCATCTGAGGGGGAGAAGTTCAAGCACACGTCAAACCTATTTGTCAAATATGAAACCAGCCCGTTTCACTGTGTATTTACACACAGAGATGATGGAGACACACTGGTCACAGCATTGAGACAAACAGCTCTGTGACAGCAAGTATAGAAAATACACAAACACTGTAATTATAAAATAATTCAATACAATTATTTCATAGCACATATTAAATTATGATAGTGATAATATATCGAAAACACTGTGAAGCTGCAAATAACAATGTTTGTAAGCGGCAGATGCTCGTGAGCATTTTATGGCTGTTTACGGGAGTGCGTGCATGTGTGTGAGACATTTACAATTGATCATACGCTATTAGCTTTAACATACAAGTCTTATTCATATGTCTAATTATAGCTGGCATTATAATGTGATGTGTTTATATAGAAATAAATATGTGTTTTAATTCATTACAGCAGAGCTGGAAACAGAGCGAGTGAAATCAACAATCTTTGAATTAACGCTGAGTGAAATGAAGAGCAACGGGAGACTTTAACTTCCAAATATGAGAGCGGCCTGTTTCACTGCGTGTTTACACACAGAGATGATGGAGACACGCTGGCCACAGCGCAGAGACCAACAGCTCTGTGTCGACAAATAAAGAAACTGTATCAACACTATCAGTGTTACAAAATGACACATAATAATAAATGTAAGAATCACTAAAAGGCATATATTAAACAATACGAGTAATAATATGTCTGAAACACTGTTTGGCCTCAAATAACTAGGTTTTTAATCATAAGGTGCAGGTGAGTAAGGCTTTGTCACAGCTTAATGAAGCGCAAGGCGTAGACGCACTCTTTTACGCGCTTTTACGCACGAGTCTGGCCACTTTTCCGTGAGCGATAGTGCCGCAACAGGACAATTAGACAACAGCACAGTTATCCGCACAGTTTATGAACGTATTATCACTGCGCTCACGCTCCCACGCCTGACATGCAGCGAGTGCACTGAGATGCTGTGACAGATTCAGTGCGCGCACGTGCCGTCGCGGCAACATCAACCGTCTATTTTGTGTCCAAAATAAAAACGTATAAAACCACAATATCCAAACTGTTTGACGACTGAACGCAACAGGTCAGGCTGGAAAACGAACCAACTCAGGGCCCCACACACAGAGGAACGTGCGCTGCTTTGAATCCACCTGTGCGTCGTGACGCACTGACGTCCGGAGCTGATAGGTCCGTCGTCTCCATGGCACCCCCCTCCACCCCAAAAAAACATTTCGAGCATTTTTTGAAAATTGGCCCGGTCGATAGGTCCGTCGTCTCCATGGTGCCCAAAAAAATACATTTCGAGCATTTTTTGAAAATTGGTCCGGTCGATAGGTCCGTCGTCTCCATGGTGCCCAGAAAAATACATTTCGAGCATTTTTTGAAAATTGGCCCGGTCCATAGGTCCGTCGTCTCCATGGTGCCCCCCAAAAAAAATACATTTCGAGCATTTTTTGAAAATTGGCCCGGTCGCCATCTGTTTTGCTACATTCGGTGCAAACTGTGGATAATTTGATGGCTTCAAACCAAAATAACAACGTGTTCAAATCATCGCCAAGAACCCACGCGTGTCCCGGCAAAATGAGGACATTCTCTCCATCAAATAATCATGTTACACCCAGAAATCGTCCAGTCAAAGTCTGTTTTCACCAAATCACTGCTTTTCCAACAGGCCTAATAACAACGCGCCCGCCTTAAAACTGTAAAAAACAGAAACGCTCCGCTGTTTCTGTCTTAATGACGCTTTAAAAGGGTTTGGAGGGACGAATGAATGAATGAATGAACGAATGAATGAAAGCCATCAAATCAATAGAAACCTGTCTTACCTGCAGAGATGACGTCCAGCTCAGGCCCGACTCCCACAGGCAGGCAGGCAGGCAGGCAGACAGGTGCTCCTCCGCCACGCCTGCTCTGCTCAAGGCCATTTTCACGCTGTCACTTTTCCACAGTGGTTATTGAGTGATGGCAGTCTGATCCAGTATTTTCTTTCTTCTTGCAGCGCTTCAACTTCGAGAGAGCCTTCGTCCACACTTTCACAGTTTGGTTTTGCAGTCGCTCAGCTGGGTCAATGTCCACGGAAAGGGAGAAATTGGGCTAAGAGGCCTGCGGCCATTTCTACAGGACCTCTGCGGCTCATCCTTCTGTTGCCATGACATCAGTGACGCGCGTGCGTGCCTGTGCGTGAGACCCTACAATTGATCGGACGTTATTAGCCTAACATACAAGTCTTTATTCATATGTCTAATTTATTTTACATTATAATGTGATTTCGTTACATCAGTGATTATTTGTTTTAATTCATCACAGCAGAGCTGGAACACACTGATTTGTAACTTCAAGTAGAAATAAGAAGTTCTTTATGGAGTAGTAAACGCGCACATTTTCAGTGGTCACGGGCCGTTTTCAGCCAGTTTGCTGTTTGTTTCGAGATATACGCGACTTACGTGGCTAGAAATATTCAAACTATCTTAATGGAAGAGCCTGAGCTTAGGAAATATATTGATCTTCTTGATAAGACTTGACCCAGGTTACCACACCACATACTTATGATATTTGACTGTTAAGTACAGCTGCAGCTGCCACCTTCAGTCATGAGTTTTATGATTAGGAAGTAGCTATCAAGTCAGCAGTAGTCAGGTTTTTCCTGCTCAAGCAGGCTCGCTTCTTCACCGACTAGTGGTAACTAACTCATTTCCATCCCTGCTAACTGCCTGGCGTGTTTAAGAATCTTGATGTCAAATGTTTCCAAACCGTGTTGTCAGACTTTGACTTAGACCAAAGTGCAAATGAGAGGCTGAACATTGGGGAATCATTTCAGGTGATTTATTATTTATTGATCCAAAAAGACAACAACCACCAAGGTTGTGTGACTGAGGACTGATGACTGTCAAACTACAGTGTGTGTGTGTGTGTGTGTGTGTGTGTGTGTGTGTGTGTGTGTGTGTGTGTGGGGCCACCGACACAGAGGACGCTGATGGTAACAGCGTCCTCTGTGCTGGAGCCACCTTCAACCTCTGGCTGCTGTAGAGGGCGTGTCTGGGTGGTCTCGTGGATGGGCGGGGTCTTCAGACTCCTGCTCGGGTGCCTGAAGAGGTAGGGGATGAGAGCGTGCTCTGCGGGTCTGGTTGTGGTGCCAGGGTTTCCTGGGATGATGGCTGGGTGGGCGCCCCGCCTCTGAAGCCCAGGAAGGTCACAGACCCAGAGGTTTCTGTCCTGTGAGACAGAAAACAAGTCAGGAAGATGTTGTGGACACAACTATACAAGCTTTGCATTATTGGCATGTGGACTGAAGACTGTCACCTCCAATAACACAATGAGAAGAGAAATAGACTGAAGAGGCTTCATGTGACTCACACTCACCACTTATATAGTCTCAATGGAGGAGTTTACTTCCCACTGAGCTCCACTGAATGAAAGGTGACCAGCGCTTCCAGCTGCTCCTGGACCTCCGGCCCATCTTGGTCTGCCTGACCTACTCCATCACAAGGAGATCCTAGATGTGGAGCTCAGTCTTCCGTGGTCGCCTCACGCCAAAGGACGCCAGTAAAGACAGAAAGTGGAAAACAGAGTGAGTGAAATCACCAATTCCAATTAAGCATCTGCACCTGCATAAAGAGGAATAGACAACAGTCCAACGAGGAGCAGTTCGTTAGTACCCATGATAGTAACTAACTGAGATGGAAACATGAAAACAATGTTGTTGTTACGTGCCTTAGGTCTGGAGGAACTTATCTACACTGACACATCAAGTCAATACAGTGAACACAGAGGTTCATTATTACTGAATTAGTAAGCAAGTTGCTAGATGTATGAAAAAGTCATTCATTAATGACTGACATCAATGATACGAGTCGCCTGTTAACATACCTTGTCTGTTCTAATCATCTACTCACACCAAACAAATGATAAAAGAACAAGAGTGAAGCTATTATTCAGTGAAATAATAAAGAAGATATATTCAAAATATAAAATATTACAAATAAATATACACATAAATATCTGTTAATATGTTTTCATCTCTTAACCTCTGGTTTAGTCACCTAGAGCTAAAAGTGCTCTAAAGCACAAGCAGGGTAACGCCCTGTCATCAGTGTGTGTGCGTGTGTGTGTCTCCCTCAGGTCAGTGCTATGTGTTCATGCAGTGTGCGTGGCGCATGCGGTGTGTGTGTGTGTGTGTGTGTGTGTGTGTGTGTGTGTGTGTGTGTGAGCTGTTGATTGTCAGAACAGATGCAGACTGATGTCTCTCTTTCACCGCGATGATCACTTTATGACTTCAGGGCCATCGCCAGCAGGACGCCCACGGTCCACACCCATCGGAGGGGGGAGAAGTTCACACACGCCAAACCTATTTGTCAAATATGAAACCAGCCCGTTTCACTGTGCATTTACACACAGAGATGATGGAGACACACTGGTCACAGCACTGAGACAAACAGCTCTGTGACAGCAAGTATAGAAACAATAATAAACACTGTAATTATAAAAATAATTCCAAAGGCAAATTATTTCATAGCAATATATTAAATTATGATAGTGATACATATCGAAAAACACTGTGAAGGCTGCAAATACTGTCAGCGGCAGATGCTCGTGAGCATTTTATGGCTGTTTACGGGAGTGCGTGCATGTGTGAGACATTTACAATTGATCATACGCTATTAGCTTTAACATACAAGTTTTATTCATATGTCTAATTATAGCTGGTATTATAATGTGATGCCGTGTTTATAGAAATAAATATGTGTTTTTAATTCATTACAGCAGAGCTGGAAACAGAGCGAGTGAAATCAACAAACTTTGAATTAACGCTGAGTGAAATGAAGAGCAACGGGAGACTTTAACTTCCAAATATGAGAGCGGCCTGTTTCACTGCGTGTTTACACAGAGATGATGGAGACACGCTGGTCACAGCGCAGAGACCAACAGCCTCTGTGCGTCGACAACAAAGAAACTGTATCAACACTAACAGTGTTGCTAAAAAATGACACATAATAATAAATGTAAGAATCACTAAAAGGCATATATTAAACAATACGAGTAATAATATGTCTGAAACACCGTTTGGCCTCAAATAACTAGGTTTTTAATCATAAGGTGCAGGTGGAGGAAGGGTTTAGTCATGCTTATCGAAGCGCAAGGCGTAGACGCACTCTTTACGCGCGCTTTTACGCACGAGTCTGGCCACTTTCCGTGAGCGATAGTGCCGCAACAGGACACCATATGTAAATACAATAGTTATCCGCACAGTTTATGAACGGCTATCACTGCGCTCACGCTCCCACGCCTGGACATGCAGCGAGTGCAGTGAGATGCTGTGACAGACTAGTGAGGCGCACGTGCTGGCCGCGGCAACATCAACGTCTATTTTGTGTCCAAAATAAAACGTATAAAAACCACAATATCCAAACTGTTTGACGACTGAACGCCAGGTCAGGCTGAAAAAACGAACCAACTCAGGCCCTACCACACAGAGGAACGTGCGCTGCTTTGAATCCACCTGTGCGTCGTGACGCACTGACGTCCGGAGCTGATAGGTCCGTCGTCTCCATGGCACCCCCCTCCACCCCAAAAAAACATTTCGAGCATTTTTGAAAATTCGGCCCGGTCACAGTCTGCTGTCTCCATAGCCCAAAAAATACATTTCGAGCATTTTGAAAATTGGTCCGGTCGATAGGTCCGGCTGTCCTATGGTGCCCAGAAAATACATTTTGAGCATTTTTGAAAATTGGCCCGGTCCATAGGTCCGTCGTTCCATTGTGCCCCTCAAAATACATTTCGAGCATTTTTGAAATTGGCCCGGTCGCCATCTGTTTCGCCACATCTGGTGCAAACCAGATAATTTGATGGCCTAAACCAAAATAACAACGTGTTCAAATCATCGCCAAGAACCCACGCGTGTCCCGGCAAAATAAGGACATTCTCTCCATCAAATAATCATGTTACACCCAGAAATCGTCCAAATCAGCCCGTTTTCACCAAATCACTGCTTTTCCAACAGGCCTAATAACAACGCGCCCGCCTTTAAAACTGTAAAACAGAAACGCCCGCTGTTTGGGTCTTAATGACGCTTTAAAAGGCTTGAGGGAGAATGAATGAATGAATGAACGAATGAATGAAAGCTATCAAATCAATAGAAACGTGTCTACCTGCAGAGATGATGTCCAGCTCAGGCCCACTCCCCACAGGCAGCAGGCAGGCAGACAGGTGTTCTCCTCCTCCCCACGCGTGCTCTGCTCAAGGCCATTTTTCATGCCGTCACTTTTTCCGTGGCTGAGTGATGCGGTAGTTTTTAAGTCTGATCCAGGTTTTCTTGCAGCGCTTCAACTCTCCGAGAGAGCTCTCTGTCCACACTTTCACAGTTTCTGGCTTGTAGTCGCTCAGCTCGGGTCAATGTCCACGTGAAAGGGGAGAATTGGCAGAGGCCTGCGCCATTTCTTACAGGACTCCTGCGGCTCATCCTCTGTTGCCATGACACTCAGTGACGCGCGTGCGTGCTCTGTGCGTGAGACCTCACAATTGATCGACGTTATTAGCCTTAACATACAAAGTCTTATTCATATGTCTAATTTATTTGCATTATATGTGATTTCGTTACATCAGTGATTATTTGTTTTAATTCATCACAGCAGAGCTGGAACATTACCGATTTGTAACTTCAAGCAGAAATAAGTAGTTCTTATGGAGAAAACGCGCGACATTTTCAGTGGTCACGGGCCGCTTTCAGCCAGAAACTGTTTAGCTGTTTGTTTCAGATATAATGACCTCTACGTACAGAAATATTCAAACTATCTTAATGGAAGAGCTCTAGCTTTAGGAAATATATTGACTTTCTTGATAAGATTTGGACGGTAAGCATTGCCACCACATACTTATGATATTTGACTGTTACATACAAAACAGTAGCTGCCATACCTTCAGTCATGAGTTTTATGATTAGGAAGTAGTCAAGAATAAGCCAGCAGGTCAGGTTCTTCCTGCTCGCTTGTGCCTCGCTTCAATTCCACTAGTGGTAACCAATCTCTTGCTTCTATCCCTGCTAATCGCTCATGTTTTGGTAACTTTGATGTCAAATACCAAAACCGGTGGTTGTCAGACTTCGACCAGACCAAAATATCGAGAGGCTGAACATTAGAATCATTTCAGGTGATTTATTATTTATTGATCCAAAAGACAACAAACTACCAAGGTTGTGTGGATTGAGGACTGATGACTGTCAAACTACAGTGTGTGTGTGTGTGTGTGTGTGTGTGTGTGTGTGTGTGTGTGTGTGTGTGTGTGTGGGTTATTCTACTACAGAGGACGCTGATGGTAACAGCGCCTCAAAGTGCTGGGAGCGGCACTCTTTCAACCCTGGCTGCTGGGTGTAGAGGCGGTGTCAGTGGTCTCGTGGAGGGTGGCTTTCAGACCCCTGCCTGGTGCCTGGAAGCAGGTAGGGGACTGGAGAGCTGCCTCGGCGTGTCTGCCGTGGTGCCAGGGCTCTGGGATGATGGCTGGGTGGGCGGCCCGCTCAGCTGCTCCAGGAAGGTCACAGACCCAGAGGAGTCGTGTCCTGTGAGACAGAAAAACAAGTCAGGAAGATGTTGTGGACACAACTATACAAGCTTTGCATTATTGGCATGTGGACTGAAGACTGTCACCTCCACTAACACAATGAGAAGAGAAATAGACTGAAGAGGCTTCATGTGACTCTCACACTCACTCTCACTTATAGTCTCACTGAGGAGTTTACTCACTGAGCCCACTGAATGAAAGGTGACCAGCCCAGCTGCTCCTGACTCCTCTCATTCATCTGGTCTGCTCCTGAATCTACTCCATCGCCAGCGGAGATCCCAGATGGAGCTTCAGTCTTCCGGTCGCCACGCTGGGAAAGGGACGGGTAAAGACAGAAAGGAAACAGAGGAGTGAAATCAACAATCTCTTGAATTAGCTACCTGCACCTGCATAAAGAGGAATAGACAACAGTCCAACGGAGAGCAGTTCGTTAGTACCCATATAGTAACTAACTGAGATGAAACATGAAAACAATGTTGTTGTTAATGTGCTCTAGTCTGGAGGAAGTCCATCTTACACTCGACATCAAGTTAAATACAGTGGAACACAGAGGTGTTCATTATTACTGAATTAGCAAGTTGGGTTAGATGTGGCGAAAAAGTCATTCATTAATGACTGACATCAATGATAATGTAAGAGTCAATTACAATATTACCTTTGTCTGTTCTAATCATCTTACTACACCAAACAAACAGATAAAAGAAACAAGAGTGAAGTTAATATTCGTGTGAAATAATAAAAGAAGATATATTCAAAAATATAAAAATATTACAAAATAAATATACACATAAATATCTGTTAATATGTTTCATCTCTTAACTAACCTCTTGGTTTAGTCACCCAGAGCTAAAAGTGCCTAAAGCCAAGCAGGGTAACGCCCCGCCAACAGTGTGTGTGTGCGTGGTGTGTGTCTCCTCCTGTGTCAGTAAAGGCGTGGTCTGGCGTGGAGTGTGCGTGGCGTGCGGTGTGTGTGTGTGTGAGCTGATAGTCAGAACAGATAGACTGATGTCTCTTCACCATGATGATCACGATGACTTCAGGGGGGTCATCGCCAGCAGGACGCCCACGTCCACACCATCTGAGGGGGAGGTCTGCCACACGTCAAACCTATTTGTCAACAAATATGAAACTAGCCTGCTTCACTGTGTATTTACACACAGATGATGGAGACACACTGGTCACAGCATTGAGACAAACAGCTCTATGACAGCAAGTATAGAAAATACACAAACACTGTAATTATAAAATAATTCAATACACTATTTACAGCAATATATTAAAATTTTATGATAGTGATAATATATCTAAAAACACGTAAGCTGCAACAATGTTTGTAAGCGGCAGATGCTCTACGTTTATGGTTGACGGAGTGCATGTGTGTGAGACATTTACAATTGATCATACGGTTAGCTTTAACATACAAGTCTTATTCATATGTCTAATTATAGCTGGCATTATAATGTGATGTGTTTATATAGAAATAAATATGTGTTTTAATTCATTACAGCAGAGCTGGAAACAAAGAGTGAAATCAACAATCTTTGAATTAATTTGCTGAGTGAAATGAATATAACGGGAGACTTTAACTTCCAAATATGAGAGAGCGGCCTGTTTCACTGGTGTTTACACACAGAGACAGATGGAGACACGCTGGGTAACAGCGCAGAGACCAACAGCTCTTGTGTCGACAACAAGAAACTGTATCAACACTATCAGTGTTACAAAATGACACATAATAATAATGTAAGAATCACTAAAAGCGTATATATTAAACAATAAGAGAGTAATAATATGCAAAACGAAACACTATTTGGCCTCAAATAACTAGGTTTTAATCATAAGGTGCAGGTGAGTAAGGCTTTGTCACAGCTTAATGAAGCGCAAGGCGTAGACGCACTCTTTTACGCACGAGTCTGGCCACTTTTCCGTGAGCGATATAGTGCCGCAAACAGGACACCAGACAACAGCACGCTATTCGCACAGTTTATGAACGCATATCACTGCTCACGCTCCCACGCCTGACATGCAGCGAGTGCACTGGCGTATAGATTCAGTGAGCGCACGTGCCGTCGCGGCAACATCAACCCGGTCTATTTTGTGTCCAAAATAAAAACGTATAAAAACCACAATATCCAAACTGTTTGACGCTGGAACGTAACAGGTCAGGGCTAAAAACGAACCAACTCAGGGCCCCACACACAGTAGTGAACGTGCGCTGCTTTTGAATCCACCTGTGCGTCAAATGTGACGCGACTGACGTCCGGAGCTGATAGGTCCGTCGTCTCACGCACCCCCTCCACCCAAAAAAAAACATTTCGAGCATTTTGAAAATTGGCCCGGTCGATAGTCCGTCGTCTCCATGGTGCCCAGAAAATACATTTCGAGCATTTTTTTGAAAATTGGTCCGTACGATAGGTCCGTCAGTTCCATGGTGCCCAGAAAAATGTTTCGAGCATTTTTAAAATTGGCCCGGTCCAGGTCCGTCGTTCTTCATGGTGCCCCCAAAAAAATACATTTCGAGCATTTTTTGAAAATTGGCCCGGTCGCCATCTGTTTTGCTACATTCGGTGCAAACTGTGGATAATTTGATGGCTTCAAACCAAAATAACAACGTGTTCAAATCATCGCCAAGAACCCACGCGTGTCCCGGCAAAATGAGTATTATCTCTTCATCAAATAACTGGCGTTACACCCAGAAATCGTCCAGTCAAAGTCTGTTTTCACCAAATCACTGCTTTTCCAACAGGCCTAATAACAACGCGCCCGCCTTGTAACCGTAAAAACAGAAACGCTCCGCTGTTTCTGTCTTAATGACGCGCTTTTAAAGGGTTTGGAGGGACGAATGAATGAATGAATGAACGAATGAATGAAAGCCATCAAATCAATAGAAACGTGTCTTACCTGCAGAGATGACGTCCAGCTCAGGCCCGACTCCTACAGGCAGCAGGCAGGCCAGGCAGACAGGTGCCCTCCGCCACGCCTGCTCTGCTCAAGGCCGCTGTCACTTTTCCACAGTGGTTGAGTGATGCGGTAGTTTTCTTCTTTAAGTCTGATCCAGTAGGTTTTCTTCTTGCAGCGCTTCAATCCTCCGAGAGAGTTCTCTGTCCACACTTTCACAGTTTGGCTTTGCAGTCGCTCAGCTCGGGTCAATGTCCACGTGGAAAGGGAGAAATCACAGAGGCCTGCGGCCATTTCTACAGGACCTCTGCGGCTCATCCTTCTGTTGCCATGACACTCAGTGACGCGCGTGCGTGCCTGTGCGTGAGACCTCTACAATTGATCGGACGTTATTAGCCTTAACATACAAGTCTTATTCATATGTCTAATTCTATTTTACATTATAATGTGATTTCGTTACATCAGTGATTATTTGTTTTAATTCATCACAGCAGAGCTGGAACACACTGATTTGTAACTTCAAGTAGAAATAAGAAGTTCTTTATGGAGTAGTAAACGCGCACATTTTCAGTGGTCACGGGCCGTTTTCAGCCAGAAACTGTTTGCTGTTTGTTTCCAGATATACGCACTCCTACGTGGCTAGAAATATTGAAACTATCTTAATGGAAGAGCTCGAGCTTTTAGGAAATA
>WARS01002189.1:0-23210 GCA_008933995.1 Datnioides undecimradiatus | reverse complement strand
AGCCATATCCTTTGTAAAAACATAATACTGTTAAATAAACATTGCAGTCATGCCTGTTTCTTTCATATTTCATTGTATGCCAATATTTGAAAATTTTTATAAAACAAGCACATATATGTTAAGTACAATATTTTTCATATTTAAGAAAACGGGGATCCTATAGTTCAAAAACGTGACGTGATAGAGAAAACCTGAGATCAGTTTTGGAGTCCGCACCCAAAAATTAGTTAAAAACAGCTGTCAGACCTAACTCAACAAAAATTGTGTTCCCCAGTGTAATTGAAGACAGATCGCTATCCCATCCTGTAAATGGAAAAAATGCATATGCATAAATGCAATATAGTGGTACTATTATACTATAGTTTAAAGTCACCATTACAAAGTTGTAGCTGAGCTAAGATCCCCTAATCTCTGATAAAATAACCGACTACCTGAATTAACAGCGGCATCATCAGTTTCCTCTTCATTTGATGTAGCTTCAGCACAATAGATGAGTTCTTCCAGACAGCTTGAGGTAGGAATAGTCTTGGCTTGCTGAATGACATTTTGTTTGAACATGGTGGGCCATCTAGATAAGACAGACAAAATCAAAACACCAATTACTGAAATGCAAAACACAAGCTGACATATTTATCAGTGATATGGACAATACAATTCTCATGTCTCCAGTATCAAGTAACCAAGTATCCCAATACAGAGTATAGAGGTAATAAGAAGAATTAAAATACACCCAAAAGGGTCCACGTGCTGTAGCTTAAACTCAAACTGGATTTTTGGGGTCAGACCTCTATGAAGTTAAGTGTTACCTCTCCAAAAACCAGGCAGCTACTTCCTCTCCAAACTGCAGGATGAAGTCTTGCTATATCTGCAACACATAGGTAATAGATGTTTAGTAAATGTACCACTTCTACTTTCAACTCGACCTCAGACAAGCAAACAGCATCCAAGTGTCCATTACACATATTTCAAGACACAAATCTACAGATTTACAGTAGTGCAAAAAGTTTGTAATCAGTTTGTTTGATTCAGCTAATAGTTGTAACTGAATGGGGAGTGTGTCCAGAGAGAGAACAGCATCAATCAGAGCAATACAACCAGATGAGGATGGGGCACTAAACTTGTAGGGAAGGTGAGACAGTAATACATAATGTTACTGTATGATGTCTCCCTATAGAGAGCTAAAGTGTCCATTTTTAATATTGAATTATGACCTAATGCACATTGTTCTGGAAAGTTTTCAATTACCAGGCCTTTGATGTCTTTGAAGTGTGGAAATTCAGTCCATACATCTGCGGATTTCTCTTCATTGAGGACCACATTGCGACGATATTCAAAAGTCATCTTCATCTTCTGCTTGACAGCAGCCTCCTTCTTGAAGTCGATGGCCTCTTTGCAATGCTCTTCAGTCAGGGTCACTTCAGGATGAAAAGAAGGATCCCTGCCCTCGCTGATGAAGCAAACCTCCGCTGTACAGTTGAGCCTCCATGCCAGGAAACCACTGACACTTTCACTATCATAGAAAGGTTCCTTGAAATTATAACGGGATGTTACGTCCCACTATGGTCTAGGGGGTGTGGGACCCAACACGTTAATTCTGGTGGGATCAAAAAGAGAAAGGAGGAAGCAGGTTGACCGAGCAAACCAAAAATCTGTTTTATTTACCAAAAAGACAAGCTGAACTGAAAAGATAAGCCAGACACAAGAACACAACGGTCTCTCAAAAGGAAAAACCAAATCATCTCCAGGAGATGTTGCACACATGCAGCCACCTGCTGCCGTCTGGTCACCGAGAGAGAGCGAACCCAGCTGCACACCAGGTTTTATGGCCACAACCCTTTTCACCAGCTCAGGTGTGAGCAATCTCTTCTGGTGAGGTAGGTGGGTACCTGCTCAAGAGAGGAGGAGAAAGAGCAGCAACCCTACAGGCACATAACACCCCCCCATAAAAACAAACATAGTTTGTCTACACGGCATCTTCACAAATCTGCACCACAAATTTAGCAAATAATGATCAAGATGCCGTTACCTTCACCCATTCTACCTTAAGTTTCAAAAACTCACACCCGTGAAAGCGCGTCAGCCACTACACTGGGCAAGGAGCATGGCCAGTGCCTCCTTCTCAATCGTGGAGTAGTTTAGCTGGTGGTGCTTGAACTTGAATGAGTAGTAAGACACTGGATGGACTACCCCTCCCTCGCCTTCCTGCAACAGCACAGCACCAGCCCCAGAGGCACTGGCATCAACCTCAAGCTGGAACGGACAAGACAGGTTAGGAGCAGCCAAAACAGGGGCACTGCATAGGAGGGACTTTGCAGCCTCGAATGCTTGCTGACATTCATCAGACCAGGTAAAGGCTACCTTGGGGCTACACAAACTAGTCAACGGAGCAACCACAACAGAAAAGTTCTTGCAGATGCTTCGGTAGTAGCCAGCCATGCCCAAGAAACGTCTAAGCTCGCGCCGGGTAGTGGGGGGCAGGGTAGGACAGTAGAGCTGCCATCTTAGCTTCCACTGGCCGAACCTGTCCATGGTCCACCTGTTTACCCGGATAGGTCACAGTGGCTGCACCGAATTCACATTTTGTTAAATTGAGAGTTAACGATGCTGCAGCCAACCGCCGAAACACCTCTTCCACACTGGAAAGATGTTCTTCCCAACTGTCAGAATACACCACCACATCGTCCAGATAAACATTACATTTTGGGACATCACCTAGTACCAAATGCATCAGACGCTGGAAAGTGGCTGGGGCATTCCTCACACCAAATGGCATTACTGTATACTGAAGGAAGTGGTCAGGGGTCACAAAGGCCGAGATATCAGAGGCTCTTTGAGTCAAAGGGACTTGCCAGTAACCTTTGAGCAAATCTAACTTTGTGATCACTGTTGCTGGACCGATGTCATCAATACAGTCCTCGATTCTAGGCAGAGGAAAAGAGTCTGGCACTGTTACAGCGTTCACCTTCCTGAAATCTGTGCAGAAACGAGGTGTGCCATCATCTTTATCAGCCAGTACACAGGGAGAGCTCCAGGGACTGTAACTTGGCTTGGCTAACCCATTCTTTAACAGATAGTCCACCTCTCTTTTCATAATCTCCCTCTTCTGTAAGGGGCATCGGTATGCATGCTGTTTAATGGGGGTGGCAGAGTTAACATCAATGTCATGTACAGTACAGTTGTTCGGGATGGCACATCAGTGAACAGATTGGGATAAGCGTGAATTAGCTTTATCATGTCATCACGTCGGGGTCTGGGAAGATGGGCTAGTTGAGACTCGATGGATGACAAAAATTCAGAGTTCAACAACCTACCGCTCAGGTGACCTTTCAGGGGGCATGGTTAACCCATCATCGTGATTGTAGAACCCACACAGACCAGAGAAGCAGAGTTCTCAGGCTCTGGACTTTCTTCCTGCTTTCCTCAGTTTCTGAAAGGTATGGCTTCAACATGCTAACATGACAAACGCTTTTTCCTCCCACGCCGAGTGGACAACGGCCTGTGGAAACGCGGGTAGATAGCGAAAGTGCCAGGAACTGGCAAAAGGACCAACACCCTATCACCAGGCTGAAACTGACATTTCACAGCCTTTCTGTCAAACCTGGTTTTCATGCTACCTACAAGACAGAGAGCCTCTTTAGCTAGAGATGTAGCTCGGAAAGACGTTTTCACACTTGCACACAAATCCATCACATTGGTCTTTTCTAGGGGAGCCAGTGAGAACTGTTCCTTTAACACCTTTAAAGAACCCCACACATCATGGCTAAACACCAAGTTCAGCTGGACTAAACCCAAGGACTCCCTTACTTAGCATCTTCATGGCAAAGAGTACAATGGTACTCCTCATGCTAACTGTTCAGTTAAGACAGTATTTGGCGGCATCGACTTAACGCCTGATGCCAGCGCCTATGGCTCCTCAGACTCAGGATGATAAGCACTGGAATGGAATGGGTTACACCTAATGTCTGATCAACAATCTTGGCAACCCGACTAAATGAATTTTATTAGGGCTTTAAAATAGCTGGTGCTGTGGATTGCGAGGGGAATTATTGCTTCTGGAAACCGAAAGTTGCTGTACACATAATGGTTAGCAGAAACTGATGACCAGCCTTGGTTCGAGGTAAGGGACCAACACAGTCAAGGAGGACATGTTCGAAAGGCTCACCCATGACATGGACAGGTTGCAGGGGTGCTGGGGGTATGACCTGGTTCGGGTTTGCCCACCACCTGGCAAGTGTGGCAGGTCCAGATGCACTCACACCTGCCTCTTCAGACTCCAGCCAAGCAAAAATGCCCCAGAACACGATTATAAGTTTTAGTCACCCCCAGATGCCCAGACAAGAGACGCTCATGAGCTAAAGCAAGTATGTGTTGACGACACCAAGTTGGGACAACTATCTGATTGACTGTTCCCCAGTCCTCCTCTACATCATTGTGTGGTACCCATCTTCGCATCAACACCCTGTTCGACATCAGGAACGAAGATTTAGGTCCGTCCTCACCAAAGCTCCAGACAACAGCATCAAACACTTTGTTAATGAGGGATCATTTCTCTGTGCAGCAATTAGTGCCTCACAGGTCAATGGCAATGACGGACCAGGAGCAGTTACAGGAGTGGTTACCTCTCAAGTTCCTAGACAAGCAGCCTACTGGGTCACCACCAGGAGGCAACCTGTCTTCCAACAGCGCAGAAGCAAGGAAAGAGTCCGATAAATCAACCACTTCAGCCTGTTTTTGAGCCTGGAGTCTGAAAGCACACACACACGCCGTGAACACATCAAGGTGACTTTTGGCCAGATTACCATGGTCTAACTCGGGAACGGGGACACTCACCACCTCTGGAACAGGATGAACTTTACCACCTGCAATGTCATTTCCCATGATGAGATCAACACTTCGGATGGGGAAATCCTGAACGCACTGCCACTGGGAAGAAGCTGCAACTAAAGCAGATTAACATGAATTTTGTGGAGAGATGCAGGAACAAAACCCATCTCAATACCTCTCTACAACAGCACTGGTTCCACATGAGGACTTGGCATTCACGGGAAAAATCCCCAGATAGGATGAGGGACTGTTAGCAGGCGGTATCACGGAGCACTGTGACTGGCCGCTGATCCTCCACTTTTCCTGTGAGAGAGAAACTAAAACCTTCAAAATGAATGGTTGAAAACCCTGAGAATCAGATGGACACTGACTGGCAGAAAAAACAGCTGCTTTGTCACTTCACTTTTGGGGAGGTGATGAGGTCGGTGAGGGAACGAAGATTCACTAGTTCTCCGCGATACTGGGACTTGTGAACATTTTCACGACCAAGGAATCACCGGCCTGGTGAATACTATTGTGTGTGTTAGGGTGAATTCATCAGCCAGAGAAGCAGCATGACGTAAGCTATTAACCTTTTGTTCATTTAAGTAAACAATAACACGTTCTGGTAGACAATTTTTGAATTCTTCCAGCAAGATGAGCTCACGAACCGAGGCAAAGTCATCAACCTTACAGGCCGAGCACCAACGGTCAAATAGAAGGCCCTTTTCCTAGCAAAAGTCACAAAGTATAAGTCTGATGTGCATTTTTCTTTTGGACTGCGAAACACTGCCTATAGGCCTCTGGCACTAGTTCATACACTTGCAGAATCGCACTTTTTTCATAAACTAGGCTGTCCTCCACTGAAAGGCAGCACAAAGCCTCTTGAGCTTTTGCCTGACAGTCTGCATTGTAACAAATGGCCCATACCTCTCTAGGCCACTGTAAAGCTGTTGCGATGCGTTCAAAAGCCCCGAAATAGATTCAACTTCGACTCACGGAAAACAGGGACAAGTTAAACATTTTGCCCACGCCAAAACCATAGTTCCAGAATTGGACGCATATCTGCCCACTGACCGTGTCATGGAGAGTCTTCGCTGATTTCGTTGCCGCGATTTTGTTGCAGCGCCTGCCTCTCTTAGTCTAACTCACGCCGGAGCTGAAACTCTTTCACGCCCTCCTTCCTGCTGAGTCGAGCCAACGATTTTTAATCGCCAAGATCAATGTCGTGGAACCAGCAGATGACTCAATCGACAACGGAATGAATGGCGTAACGCGTATATTGGCTTGGTTTTTCGGATCATCAATATGAACTGGTGCGGGTGTCAAAAGTCAGGAACCGACGCATGCTTCCCCTGCAGAGTCAGAGGAACATCACCAGGTGGTGGTGCCTCAGCCAACAAGTCAGTTCCCCACCGATGTTGGTAAGCTGAGAAGCCCCATGCTAATCAACTGATCCAGCAACATGGCTTTTAACTCTGCCTTCACCAATGCACTGGGGAGAGACACCCCATAATGCTCAGCAATTGCCTATAACTCACAACTTTCTTACATTTATCAGGTTGTGTGAGAGTGAGATTATCCAAACATTTAAGGCAGCCATGCTATCCCAGTAGACAATCAGTTCAGCCACACCCCACTTATGCTGCCTACCTGACAGCTGACATCAATCTACAACTCAATTAGTCAGAGCTTTTTTAAACTGTAAATTACTGCAACAGCACTTAATGGGATGCCAAAAACCACCACAATTAACCCTAATGTGCCAGTTTCCCCAGTACCTGCCTAAACAGAACTACCCCATGTAGCTTCTGAGGTACAGGGCTTGAAGCGGATTTACAGGCAATAACATCAGCAGCTGAAAGCTCAAACGCTAGCCCCCATTGGAGATCTGGTCTCTGCCCAGGATTACTCCCAAAATAAAAAAGGCAAAATAATAAATGAGGCCCAATGGAGAAGCCACGAAGACTCAGCTGACACCCCCTGGACTAACTGGAGGAAATACTCAGGCAAACCATCGCGACCTGTATTGCAGTAGCCACCCAGTACACTCAGCGAGTTCCTCCAAACTCCTCTTCTTTTTCATCCCAGACGAGCCCCCCCAGATATGTTATGTCCCACTTTGGTCTAGGGGGTGGGGACCCAACACGTTAATTCTGTGGATCAAAAGAAGAGAAAGAGGAGGAAGCAGGCTGACTGAGCAAACCATAAATCTGTTTTAGATGTATCAAAAACACAAGCTGAACTGAAAAGATAGTTTAACACAACGGTCTCAAAAAGGAAAAAGGAAAAACCAAATCATCTCCAGGAGATGTTGCACACATGCAGCCACCTGCTGCTTGGTCACCGAGAGAGAGCGAACTCCAGCTGCAACACCAGGTTTTATGGCCAACCCTTTTCACCAGCTCAGGTGTGAGCAATCTCCTCTGGTGAGGTAGGCGGGTACCAGCAACCCTACAGGCACGTGACACGGGATGATTAATGAGGATAACAGAAAAAGGTTATGATGACATATAGTACAGTATGATGTATGAAGGAATAATTTTCCCTCACCAGTCTAATACAATAACATGTTAACCATCTGTCGCCGCGAGGAGTCAGTCAAACCTTTCGTGCGGTTGTATTCCTTGACAATACTGCCTCCACCAGGTTTCTTGGCCAGTGCAGATTCAACCATCTTTAAAAAAACAGATGACAGAAAAATATTTACATAACAAACGGCTTAAAATACAGAATATAGAAGAGTGTGCCTCAAAGCATTCTGTCACACCATAAACATTTTACACATAAACTTACTTACTTATATATATATATATATATGTGTGTGTGTGTGTATGTCTGGTGACACTGGGCCACATTCATTTGGTGAGAGTCCATAAAACAGTGGCAGCAAAACATGGAAGACCCAGTATGTCTCCAGAACCACAGCATGTCCCCCTGAGACCAGTTCGCAAACCATTTCAGGATGTAAGGCCTCTACCTGAAGTGCAATATGACATGGTTTACCACATGCCAAATTATGATGAAAAGAAAGAGGCTACCAGATGCAAGATGCCAAACTGTACAGGAAAAACACGTCTCTGACAAGTGCAACATCCACTTGAACAACGAAACTGCTCATCTACAATCATACATCTTGTGTTCATGTGCATGTTCAGAACTGTACACAGACTCAAACACATGCAAACATCCAGTTCCAGATGTTTAGGTCATACCTGATTGATTACTATGTGGAAAAACTCAGCCTTATTTTTCTTAAGTTTTTATGACATTTTACGTCCATCGTGTGTTGTGGCGTCCATTGGAATGGACATGAAAAAAATACTATTAAAAACATGAGTTAGCAAAAATGTGTTTTTTCTACTTTGTTTTTATGTTGGAGAGGAGTCAGAATCAGTTTTAAAAAATTTTTTGCCCAGCAGAAAAAATGCGGGCCTGAAGGGGTTAATGTATAAAATATCAAAATGCTCAACTCACGTTCCCAGAGACTCAGGTGGTGTATTTGCACTGCTTCTTTGGTCCAGCAAACAGTCTAAAATCCAAATACTCTGCCTTTACTATCAAACTCTAACCAGCCAATGTTGTTCATCAATTAGTCAAAGTAGTTTCAAAGTTTCCACACAACATTGTGAATAATCTTATTTAATACAGACGTATGTATCTCTCCATGCAGCGTTAGTCACTGACTGGTCAATACATAGTATATCACACTCACACACACCAATTGTGAAGTATCTTTCACATGTACAAATGTGTGACTGTTTTTAATCCTCATTTTATTGGGCTTTTCTTGAGAAACAGACTTTATGCAGCTTCTATCGCACAGTGACTCCCATCCAGGGGTACTTTTAACCCAGGGGGTAATTGTTGCTGGGGGGGGGGTATGAGGAATAATTGCAGAGTAGCTCAGACTTTACATCCACACACAATGTTGCAGGCGATTATGGTGAAAGTAGTTAGCATGCAAGCACAGAAGCTGCAACAGCTTCCAAAAAACAACATTTAACATTAACCATAATAACTACTTTTATCTAATTTGGAGTTGAAATCACCAGTTGGAATTTGACAATGACAGGGTAACTTGAGTTCATTTGAAGCTCCTGTGGGGCTGCGTCAGACCAAAAAAAAAAGTTTGGAGCCGCTGCTCTGCAGTATCCTTATGATACATCTGTAGAGCTGCAAACCAGCTGCATCGTATCATTCTCCATAAACACTAATGTATCACATCCTATTTGTTTCATATAAACAATCCACAGCCTTATTTACTGCTTTCAATTTAGATTTCCTGCAACAACAGAACAGTCGCGTGTTAACGAAAGCAGTGTGGGAACACAGTGTGACAGCACCGCCACACTGATGTTAAAACATTAAAACTCAAATTAAACTTCCACTTCTCACTTCCCTCTGCTGGAACCACAGAGGGCTCAAACTCCTTTCATTTAGTCAAGACAGACACCTTAACAATTACACAGAAGGGAGTTATCAACTGTTTGTGCTCTAATTAACTGTGATTTTGGCAGTTTTTGATAGCTGGAACATTTTGCTCTTACCGCTGCTCCTCAAAATGAAGAAACAGGTCTCTTCATTAAACTGCTTTAGTTACTGTAAAATGAATTATAGAAAAGTCCAGAACCAGGAGTAAAACTTCAAGGTCAAGCTGAATACAAGTTGAAAGTGGAGAGAGCCAAGTCTCTAATGATATGCTAACGGGTGTCTCCACAAAATCAGAACAGACAACCTGTTCTCACATAGGTAGGAGGATGTAGTTACAAAAGGCTCAGAGGTTCACCAAACACACTGTGATCTCCGATTACGGCAGGATGCCCGGTGCATAGCACGATTCACAAATCTGGCAGTGATTAAAATGAAGCTCTCTTGCTCAGAAAAATGTCAGCTGGAGAGGAGAGGCGTGGAGCCAGACATAAAAACACATAGCACATATTCGCAGTAGTACCTGTCACATGACCAAGATGCCTGAGTCGACCATTCTTCACATCATTTAGAAAGGTTCAGTGATTGCAATGACAATCATCACTGCGAGGGATTTGACCTTGTGCATACTGATGATGATCAGTGGATCAGACGGTGCATTTGATTAATTTGGGGAATATAACTGTTTTTCACAGGTTGGAGGAATATATTTGCATTAGAATAATATTCAGAAAGGAAAATGCTAACATGTCAATTTCATTACCATTCTTTGCATTAAAACTCAGTTCATGCATATTTGACAGAAAATGATTTGAGGACTGTCAGTAAAATGTGACAGAAGCATTTTAACTTACTCGCCCTCTCTGCCCCAACAAAACAAGGATAAAAACAAATATAAGACCACAGCAGGGATGCAGATTAAAACAAACTCAATTTATTATTTTTTATATATTTATTATTTTGTGTGATTGCTGCCAACAATCAACATTATATCATTATAACTAATTACTCTGTCACACTGCCCCCCTGGTTAGGTGTTCAAACATGTTACCAATACTGACGACGTACTTCAATAACTAACAAGAAACACAAAGTTTGGCCGACCTGACAAAGTATTATCTTGATTCTTACAGTCAGAACTACAACTGGGTGATATGCACATACAAATGCAGAGCAAATCTAAATTACAATTTAATGCAAGATAAAACATGTGACGTACTCTGATGATCTGCATGTTCATTCAGCTTTGAGAATCAATTTGACAAGCTTAACAAGACTCCCTCAGTGCAACAATGTACAAGTATGTGTCAGACAGTTTAATATTAAGTAAAATAAATAATAAAGCTCTGCGGTATCTTTATCATTTCTGGCTATATAGACAAAAATGATGACTCAATTTGACCTAACTGCATATCTTGAAAAACTTAACAAGCCTCTAACCAGACGAGAACATCGTTACTGATGGAGTAAAACCCTGGATTATATCCAACATGCATCCAATTTCAGCGTTATTTCAAAGTCTCGCCGTCTGAAACATCTGCACATGGCCATCAAGGTGTAGGACAGGTTAGAGAAAAGGTAACAATGAAATGTCTTCCTGTATTTTACATATGAATATGGGATGGAGATGTTCACAATCTTAACATGCACTCTTTCAAAGGCAACGGCTGGAGGCAGCAGCATCTGGCATGCAATCACACAGTATTTGAGGACAACACATATTATGGTGGTACAGTAGTACTCCCAACATGCCTGACACAAGTAACGCACCAACAACAGAGACTCACAGATCGGCACCCGGTGGAATGTTTTCTTAAGGTGGACTACGATGTGGAGCAACGACTGAACTGCCTGAAAGAATGTACTGTATGGGAAGTAAATGCGACATTTGAATTAACTCTGAAGCACAGTTTAATTGAAAGGATTCCTCAGGTCCCATGGTATCTGTTAGGCAGTAATGTTTAGATACACAGTGTGAACAGTGAGAGATAAGAAGACCTCGCAGGATAAACAGACTGAAATAGATGGTGGGCACTGTCTAATTGGAGAGACATCTGAAGGTAAGCAGAGTCATTTTTTCAGCTTCAAGATCAATTTGTTTACAATTCTGAGTTGGGTTCAGCTGTTAGGACAACTGATGATGAAACTGGCAAAAGCTGATGTTTCAGTCCTGCCGTTACTGTCTCAAAACCACTGACTACCCCGTTTCCTCTGATTGTCTTGTCTTGACCTGGTCTCTTTTGAAAGTGAGACCAATCTCAAAGGAACTAACCTGAATACGTGAAATGAGAATGAAAAAAAAAAAAAGAAAAACAAGTGTAGTACTACAAACACTCACTGGGAATACCGCTGGCTACAATGGGCTTTTCCTACCCGGTAATTGGACAGATAACTCGGAGCCTACAGAGCCAACTTCACTGTGTTTGTGCTGTGGTTACTAAGCTAATTAGCGGTAAACAAGCAGCTAGTAACCACCTCTCTGATTCTCTTATCTTGGTGTGTGTCTTATATGAAAAACAGCTTTTCGGTACAGCACTCATGCACTGGTAACTGTTGAAAGCTATACTCCCCTCTGGGCTCTTCACTGGAGCGATTTGAGTCCTTAAGTGGCGGTGAGTCTCTTGTGTATTATTGTGTACATGTGTGAGTGCTGAAGTGGTATGGCTGAGCCATGTATGGAGTCAACTTCACTTACTCCACTTAGGGTTTCTAATTATCTTACACTACAATGGCACTGAAGGCAGTGCTTTCACACTGAGTGTGATATAAGTGCAGCGTTTCTTTTTCTATCCTCTCTTTTGAAAGGATTAACCCTGCCTGTGGCGCAGGTCTTATGCCAAGAATTGCAGGTTCAAGTCACTCAAATGACCCTAATTAAAAAGAGCTATCAAGGAAACTTCAGAAACATGACAATACTACTGTGCCACTGGACTTACAGCAAATCATGTTCTTAACTGATCATCGCCATTATCAGCATCATCATTATCATGGATGTTTTCAGGTGGTGCTGCCTTCCTCTCTCCTGCAAACTTCCTTCCACCTTCATGATGTTCAGCTGCTGAATAAAGCTCAACTGTATACAGTTCACACACATCGCTTCCACTTCAACTGACGTTTCAACTACTTGTACCACTTACACATCAACTGACATTTCAACTTCATTTATCTTACTCCTCCACTGATATTTCATCTGCTTTCATCTCTTATTCAAATGACAACGCAACCGCATCCACCACTTAAACATGAGCTGATGTTTCGTTCTGTGAAGCTCAAATGTCAGTTGAAGAGAAAGAGACAGAGTCCTTGTTCTTCAACTGACATTGGACTTCTCTCAGTGCCTACACTACAAGTGACACCTCAGACCTATTTAGATCCCAGATCTACATGCCTTTACAACAACAACAACAACAACAACTTCATCTTATTCACAACTCTACACTGCAACAGGAATACACATTAACTGGGCCCAATGTTTTTTTAATTTCAACAGACACCTCAGGACTCGGCACTCTTGCTTCAGTTTATACACAACTACACACTTCTCCGTTATCCACTACTTCTTTCTGCGCTGGTGCTTTAATTGAAACTTAATTGTGTATTGGTATTTCTCTCACCACTTGGACCATTTCAAATTAGCCAACTGCTCATTTTCAGCAGTGATCACACGTGTTTTGAGACACTTTTGCCTCATATCATGAGAACTGTAATGCTATTATATATAATAATTTATTCATTGAATTCTTATTTATTTCATCTATGACTGAATTTGATACTTTTGACTATTATTATAACAATCATCACATTGCCTAATCTGTGAGGTTACTTCAAGGCAGTGATCAATTGCTTTGCTTTGCTTGGACCGCTGCTGGTGGTGAAGAGAGGACGCTGTGATGGAAGCTGGACGCGGGTTTAAATCTCCACTTTATTGTTGGTGTTTAATTTATAATGGGCTATATTTTATAACAGAGGCTGAACAGACCGTTGAACCATGAAGCTGCACACAGGTAGACAGTCACCTTTTGTTGCATCTGCACATATCACGCACCTACTTGGTAACACATGTTTTCACATGTGCGATGTGACGAATGAAGTCCTGCAACTGCCTTTGGGACCAGAATCATAACTGCCAGCAGGTTTTTTCCCTTTTTTTTTTTCTGTGATACCACGAGGTTAAAGTTTACGATACACATCAAAGAAGAAGCAACCACTGCCTTCTCTGCAGACGCTGAGTGAAGTCTGGATGGACCTGAGATGATCACAGAACTATGAGCTTCAGCGACGATCTTGGCGTTGTGCAGCATCTCCTTGTGGCCCGTCGTAGCGACTGCCCCCGCGTAGATGGCGTGGTCGTTTCTCAAAGCCGTCCGAGGACCACGAGGTGACTTTTCATGAAAGTTTGTGGGATTTTCCAGTGAAATTCTACCGCTGATTTTTGGAGACTCCAAACAGAAGCTTTGGTGTTGTTGCTACAGTATTTTCACCTACAGGAAAAAGTGACTTTCTAATGATGTGGCAGTGATATGTTGTGATCTGAATGTATCTAACTTTCTGATGTAGTTTGTGTGGGGTATGACTTTATACAAGATCTGGATCAATCGGTAAAAAAACGATGAATAACTGAGTTCCAATCAGTATATAACCATATCCACACTGACTTTGTATTTGATTTTGAAACAAGCTTTGAGCCAGGAGTCTCTTTGGCTCGATGGTGCTTCAGTAAGACTGCTGGTTTTGTTGTTAGTCATTGGTTTATTTGCTATGCTCAATATATACGTTTAGTGAGTCAGGATGATAGCATTTGTTAATTCAGTCAACACAGACAGACAACACAAAGTACAGCAGAAGTGTTTGTTTTGCAGGTATTTGGTCATAAATTCCAAACCTCCGTGGGAGAATTAGATAGCTGCCCCGAGAAGCCTCCCGCTGAATACACCCCTGCTTCACACCCAGATCAGAACCCCAAAGAAGCCCCAGCTGCTGGTGGCCGAGAAACACAACCAGATATCAGATTTAAACTGCCAAGTCCAATTTATTAAAGTACTCATAAAAAAAACAGACTTAATCACCCCTGGAAGTTATTCAACATATCCTTCAGCACAAAAATGTCTCCTCAGCAAATTCACTGTTAAAACAATACTTCTTCTCATTATTGTGTCTTTGTTCACCGTCACACACGAGGAGCTCTAAGACTGCTCCAAACAATGGCAAGTTTTCGCGTGACGTTGACCACTTGTGCATTCATATGGCTGAGTTTGCCGCACGCTGAGTTTAAACTCTGAAAAAACACGAGGTGAACTCTGGCACATTTTAATAGTTCCTCTGGGTGCACCCTGTCATCATTTTAAATATTGAATGAATTGTATCAACTCAATGTTCTTTAAATCAGGATGTTCCAGTTCTACGGAGCTCAAAGCAGATGCACCGTAAATATTAAACCGTGAAGTCTTACATAATAGAAAAGCATGAGCGTTTTGCATAAAATCCATTTTCAAAAGAGGCACAGTAGAATCTTTTCTTTTTTACGATGGGAAATATTACGTTACCATCCTGTTTCCACACACACACACACACACACACACACACCACGACCCTGCATTATGAATGTGAACCGCCTTGTACTGCCATTGATACACATTCTTCCTCTCACCACTCTCACGCCCAGGCCAACAAAAGTCAAACCCAGCAAAACCTGGATTATACACATTGCAAAAACAGGATGTATGGATGCCCATTTCTGCCAAGAAAAATGTAAAGTTTAAGCAACTTATCACAGTGTCTCGGCACTAGTACAGCACAAAGTACAGCATTTGCTTGCAGTTTAAAATATTTAAACACAAATTTGATATATGACTATCTGTAGCATCCTTCTTTTTCCTTCTGTGTGGAAATAAATAATATCTCCTCTACACGCAGCTTTAGCTGCACTACCTCCAGTCCTCCTCTGCCCCACCTTTGTTTCAGTCTAATTGGACTCTCAAGTTTTGAGGTGGTGGGTGTGAACCAGGACTCTGTGAGCTTTGAAGGCAGGCATCCTAAAAGAAAGAGGAAGAGCTCAAAGAAAACACAATTAACTATCTGAGCCGATGCTCAGGAGGTTAGAAAGGAAGCTCTGAAGCTTGGAGGTTGTGGGTTGGAGTTCTTGTGAGGTCGAATACTTTTGAGCTCCAGCAGCCAGCGAAGATGATAAATGGCAGGCTGAGGTTGAGCGTGGGTGCTCGGTGGCGTGGTGGAGTTGAACCATGGCTCATATGGGGTCTTCCAGCAGCGTGCTGGGTGGTTTGAATCCTGTCACGTTGATTGGGGCCTGGATTGGTGAGGTGTGGTTGTGGTTGAGAAGGTGGTAGAGGTGGTTGAAGAGGTTGAGTAGGAGGTAGAGGTGGTTGAAAAGGAGGAGAGGATGGTCTGGAAGGAGGGAGGAGGAGGAGGGAGGAGGAGAAGAAGAAAAAAAACCCAACTCAAATAAGAGAGTGTAGAGTGTAGAGTGTAGAGTGTAGAGTGTAGAGTGTAGAGTGTAGAGTGTAGAGTGTAGAGTGTAGAGTGTAGGTGTAGGTGTAGAGGTGTGGGTGTGGGTGTGGAGTGTGAGTGTGGGGTGTAGAGTGTGGGGGTGTAGAGTGTGAAATTGTAGAGTGTAGAGGTGTGAGAGTGTGAGAGTGTGAAATTAGCAGAGTGTGGGGTGTGAAATTGGCAGAGTGTGAAGTGTGGGTGTGGGGAAGTGTGAAGTGTGAGTGTGAGGTATGAGAGTGTGAAAGTGTGCAGAGTGTAGAGTGTGGGGTGTGAAGTGTGAAATTAGCAGAAGTGTGTGAAGTGTAGAGAGTGTGAAGTGTGGGGAAGTGTGAGTGTGAAGTGTGAAGTGTGGGGTGTGAGAAGTGTGAGGTGTGGGGAAGTGTGGGGGTGTGGGGAGTGTGGGGGTGTGGGGGTGTGAAGTGTGAAAGTGTGAAGTGTGAGAGTGTGAAGTGTGAAGTGTGGGAAGTGTGAAGTGTGCTGAAGTGTGAAATTAACAGAAGTGTAGAGTGTGAAGTGTGAGAGTATGAGAGTGTAGAGTGAATTAGCAAGTGTAGAGTGTAGAGTGTAGAGTGTAGAGTGTAGAGTGTAGAGTGTAGAGTGTGGGGGTGTAGAGTGTAGAGTGTAGAGTGTAAGTCCCTACTTTGAATTTGGTTTGTCACATCCATACAACTGTGTGCTAAACTGTAGTATGTATTTGTTGTACTGTAGTAAAGATGTGAATGTTGATATTCGTAATGTGAGACATATGAGGATCTTTGCTTTTTTTTGTCAAGAATTTTGGAAGTGCTTGGAGTTATTTTCTCCAACAGGCAGAGAAGCATAACCCCTCCCTCTGTGTCTCTTTTTTTTGGGGGGGTCAGCCTTCTCCTCATCTCTACCACCAACCTGTTCCTCACCATCCACCCCTTTGAGGCCGCCCTCACTGATCCGGAAGCCCACAGTGGTGACATGGCAAGTTTGAGCCACCAGCAGTACACTGCTGGAAGACTCACTCAAGTCATGGTCTCGCCCACCGCCACCAAGCACCTTTCACACTTGGGCCTCTGCTCGGGTGCTGTAATACTGCTTTGGCTGCTGGAGCTCAAAATGACTTACCCTCACAAGAATCAGACCTGGAGACTTCACCACTTTGAACATCCCTCTATCCTCCCGAGCTATGGGCTCAGATAGCTTTAGTTGTTTCCTTTGAGCTCTTCACTCTTCGTTTCCAGATGCCTGCCTCCAGAAAGCTTGCAGACTGGTCAAGATTCAACAGTTGAGTGAGTAGGTTCAAACCTGGACTCCGTCTGGGATTTTAAAAGGCAAATTGTCTAAGCGTGAAAGCTCAAAAGAAAACACAATAAAAGCTATCTGAGCTGATAGCTTTCGGGGAGGATAGAAGGGCAGCTCAGAGGTCCTGGGTTTGACTCTTGAAAGTCACTCAATTTGAGCTCCGGCAGCCAAAGTGAAGATGATGAAGGATGGCGCGTAGATGAAAGGAGAGCGAGAGGTCTGTCCCAAAAAAAAAACAGACACAGGGAGGGAGTTATGGCACTATTCACAGCCTCTTTCTCCAGAAAAGAACATGTATGTGTAACAACTCAAGTCTTGACAACACACAAAACTGTCATCTATGCTGGACAATGAGTCCCACCCTCTGCAGGACAGCTCTGTCAGCGGTGGAGAGCAACTTCAGTGACAGACTGCTCCACACCCTCGATGTGTGAAGAAACATTCCAAGACCTTTCCTTCCTGCTGCTGTCAGACTTTAGCCACTCTGATATGTGCACTCTCTTTATTTAGTTTCTTATTACAATAATAATTATGCTAACCCCATTTATTATTACTATTGCTGCTCTTACATGCCTATTGCAACAATGGAATTTTCATTTATTGGGGACAATAAAGGTTTCTTAATCTTAAAACACTTTGGACAAACTAAGTCACATTTTGCATCTAACATCTTAAAAACAGTATTAAAGCATATAAGGTTACCTTCTAGAATAGGCAAAATGAGTAACATATTAAGGTGAGTCACTTTTTCTTTTGTCTAACAACTGATACACAGTAAATATATATAATATACACAGTAAATTCACCAGTATCCAATTTAGCACTTAAAAAGTCAATTTTAACACTGTGGGTGATTTTATATATACACGTTTTAGGTAAAAATATACGAACACAGTGTTACATTTTCAAGTCAGATTCAACTCTGTTGATTCCATATTTTACACTACACTGGCAGAGTGTTAATCAAATTTCACACTATCAAAATAACACTCCAGTGTAATTCGCATTTAACACCCAGACTTAAGCAGCATATTAATTTGATTTATCTGTTCTTGAGTGTTGAATCTACTTGGCACCAAGTGTTGACTAATAAACTACTGTAAACCAATTAATAGATTGTAGTTTTTTAACTTACTCTTGGTGGTGTTAAATATAGTCACTTGTGTATTCGCCCTGTGTTATTCTTATTGACCACATTTTTTTAAAAGATTTATTAACAATGCACAAAGTACATTTGCCATTTTTATACAGCATATGTAAAAATGGAAATAATAAAGAAAGGGAAGCAGGAAAACTTAACCTAGCAACTGGGAGAAGTTAATTGAAGGAGCAGTGCTAAAAATGAGCCCCATATTCTATTCTGTGTTTCAGGTTTTCTTCTGACATTGTACAGAATTTTCTCAGGCGTGCAGTACGATGAAAGCTCGTTCAGCCAATGCTTTTGTGAGGGTGGGTTTTCTGATTTCCAGTTCACCAGTATCATTTTTTTCCCCCAGCTGTGCAGGCTAAAGACACTAAATATTTCTTGTGTTTAGTTACCGTAAGCGTGTTAACGTCTCCCAAAAGCCACATTTTCAGATCTTTTGGGATTACGGTTTCCGCGATGTTGAAACAATGCTTCTCTTGAACTTTAAGAGGTATCCTAGATATGAACAAATCAGAGCATATGGAGCCAACTTTTTCCTTCGTTCCACCCTTATACCTCTGGCACATGGCAGGAGCTTACATTCCCTTATAAGCTATGTAATCTGTGTGGGGTGACATAGGTTCTGTGAAAGATATTAAGTGCGTTTGTCTACGTTTAGTGGAATCAGTACAGTTTAGGATCTTTTGTGATTTTTGCCAATCGGCATCTTCATAATTACAACCTGGTCTGTCTCCCATTTACTTTTTTAATCAATGGTCTATGTAAATTAGCGAATTCTGTTCAAAAATGTAGATCAGTCCTCTAGTGTAGCCAACTTTCAAAGGGGATTCCTCTGACAAATTTGGAAATTAGAAGGTTATCTTGGGCCGTCATTATGAGAACTTAAGTGGTAGTTCTGTGATGGGTGCATTTGAGATAACTGCTGGAAGCTTTCGATAAATATCTTGTTAGTATATAAATACGCTAACTGTTTTAAGTTCCTTTCTAGTCCATTTCTGTACAAAGTTCCATCTGCAACAGGGGTAAGGAATATTAAATTTGTTATTTCACACAGGGGTCTTTCTCAGTAACGATGTCTAATCCCAATAATGTATCGACCACATTTTTAACAAAACACACTGTTCCATTTCTTTCTTCCAGTTACTTGTATATGTACAGCCAAACATTCAAAAACAAGTCAAACCTACAATGTTTTTCAGGCTGGGGAAAACAGTATATTTCACGTCTCAATATCGAATTTATTTAAGAATTCACCTCATCTTAAGAGGATGTACCAACAGACGTAATTATTATAAAATTGTAAAACCTTGTGCATTAATACATCAGAGGAAAAACTTTAGAAAAATGCATCTGGATTCTGCAAACAGACTGGCAGCCCTGGTGGCTCAAGAATCTATCAGCGTGGTGCCAGATGATCATCCTTAAATTAGAACAACAATAACCATCCCTTTCAAGTATCAATAAAACTTTAAAAGCAGAGAATCCTTTACATATGGAAGAGGACTCTCAGTCAGACAACCAAGGTTTGATTGTGATGGTTCTTTTGTCAAAAATGACATTTATTGATGTTTTTTCTTCTCAAGAATTCAAATTGGTTGGGTATATTTTGATGCCCCAATTCCTTGGTAATCTTGCACTGTCTGATCCTGCTACATGGATAGCACTCCACATGGAACATCTGTAAACATCAACATCCTAAAAAGCTCCGAGGAATCTATAAAGGCATTATCACACACACTAAGAAGCAGCCATATAGGATCCTAATTACAGCAGCCATATCCTTTGTAAAAACATAATACTGTTAAATAAACATTGCAGTCATGCCTGTTTCTTTCATATTTCATTGTATGCCAATATTTGAAAATTTTTATAAAACAAGCACATATATGTTAAGTACAATATTTTTCATATTTAAGAAAACGGGGATCCTATAGTTCAAAAACGTGACGTGATAGAGAAAACCTGAGATCAGTTTTGGAGTCCGCACCCAAAAATTAGTTAAAAACAGCTGTCAGACCTAACTCAACAAAAATTGTGTTCCCCAGTGTAATTGAAGACAGATCGCTATCCCATCCTGTAAATGGAAAAAATGCATATGCATAAATGCAATATAGTGGTACTATTATACTATAGTTTAAAGTCACCATTACAAAGTTGTAGCTGAGCTAAGATCCCCTAATCTCTGATAAAATAACCGACTACCTGAATTAACAGCGGCATCATCAGTTTCCTCTTCATTTGATGTAGCTTCAGCACAATAGATGAGTTCTTCCAGACAGCTTGAGGTAGGAATAGTCTTGGCTTGCTGAATGACATTTTGTTTGAACATGGTGGGCCATCTAGATAAGACAGACAAAATCAAAACACCAATTACTGAAATGCAAAACACAAGCTGACATATTTATCAGTGATATGGACAATACAATTCTCATGTCTCCAGTATCAAGTAACCAAGTATCCCAATACAGAGTATAGAGGTAATAAGAAGAATTAAAATACACCCAAAAGGGTCCACGTGCTGTAGCTTAAACTCAAACTGGATTTTTGGGGTCAGACCTCTATGAAGTTAAGTGTTACCTCTCCAAAAACCAGGCAGCTACTTCCTCTCCAAACTGCAGGATGAAGTCTTGCTATATCTGCAACACATAGGTAATAGATGTTTAGTAAATGTACCACTTCTACTTTCAACTCGACCTCAGACAAGCAAACAGCATCCAAGTGTCCATTACACATATTTCAAGACACAAATCTACAGATTTACAGTAGTGCAAAAAGTTTGTAATCAGTTTGTTTGATTCAGCTAATAGTTGTAACTGAATGGGGAGTGTGTCCAGAGAGAGAACAGCATCAATCAGAGCAATACAACCAGATGAGGATGGGGCACTAAACTTGTAGGGAAGGTGAGACAGTAATACATAATGTTACTGTATGATGTCTCCCTATAGAGAGCTAAAGTGTCCATTTTTAATATTGAATTATGACCTAATGCACATTGTTCTGGAAAGTTTTCAATTACCAGGCCTTTGATGTCTTTGAAGTGTGGAAATTCAGTCCATACATCTGCGGATTTCTCTTCATTGAGGACCACATTGCGACGATATTCAAAAGTCATCTTCATCTTCTGCTTGACAGCAGCCTCCTTCTTGAAGTCGATGGCCTCTTTGCAATGCTCTTCAGTCAGGGTCACTTCAGGATGAAAAGAAGGATCCCTGCCCTCGCTGATGAAGCAAACCTCCGCTGTACAGTTGAGCCTCCATGCCAGGAAACCACTGACACTTTCACTATCATAGAAAGGTTCCTTGAAATTATAACGGGATGTTACGTCCCACTATGGTCTAGGGGGTGTGGGACCCAACACGTTAATTCTGGTGGGATCAAAAAGAGAAAGGAGGAAGCAGGTTGACCGAGCAAACCAAAAATCTGTTTTATTTACCAAAAAGACAAGCTGAACTGAAAAGATAAGCCAGACACAAGAACACAACGGTCTCTCAAAAGGAAAAACCAAATCATCTCCAGGAGATGTTGCACACATGCAGCCACCTGCTGCCGTCTGGTCACCGAGAGAGAGCGAACCCAGCTGCACACCAGGTTTTATGGCCACAACCCTTTTCACCAGCTCAGGTGTGAGCAATCTCTTCTGGTGAGGTAGGTGGGTACCTGCTCAAGAGAGGAGGAGAAAGAGCAGCAACCCTACAGGCACATAACACCCCCCCATAAAAACAAACATAGTTTGTCTACACGGCATCTTCACAAATCTGCACCACAAATTTAGCAAATAATGATCAAGATGCCGTTACCTTCACCCATTCTACCTTAAGTTTCAAAAACTCACACCCGTGAAAGCGCGTCAGCCACTACACTGGGCAAGGAGCATGGCCAGTGCCTCCTTCTCAATCGTGGAGTAGTTTAGCTGGTGGTGCTTGAACTTGAATGAGTAGTAAGACACTGGATGGACTACCCCTCCCTCGCCTTCCTGCAACAGCACAGCACCAGCCCCAGAGGCACTGGCATCAACCTCAAGCTGGAACGGACAAGACAGGTTAGGAGCAGCCAAAACAGGGGCACTGCATAGGAGGGACTTTGCAGCCTCGAATGCTTGCTGACATTCATCAGACCAGGTAAAGGCTACCTTGGGGCTACACAAACTAGTCAACGGAGCAACCACAACAGAAAAGTTCTTGCAGATGCTTCGGTAGTAGCCAGCCATGCCCAAGAAACGTCTAAGCTCGCGCCGGGTAGTGGGGGGCAGGGTAGGACAGTAGAGCTGCCATCTTAGCTTCCACTGGCCGAACCTGTCCATGGTCCACCTGTTTACCCGGATAGGTCACAGTGGCTGCACCGAATTCACATTTTGTTAAATTGAGAGTTAACGATGCTGCAGCCAACCGCCGAAACACCTCTTCCACACTGGAAAGATGTTCTTCCCAACTGTCAGAATACACCACCACATCGTCCAGATAAACATTACATTTTGGGACATCACCTAGTACCAAATGCATCAGACGCTGGAAAGTGGCTGGGGCATTCCTCACACCAAATGGCATTACTGTATACTGAAGGAAGTGGTCAGGGGTCACAAAGGCCGAGATATCAGAGGCTCTTTGAGTCAAAGGGACTTGCCAGTAACCTTTGAGCAAATCTAACTTTGTGATCACTGTTGCTGGACCGATGTCATCAATACAGTCCTCGATTCTAGGCAGAGGAAAAGAGTCTGGCACTGTTACAGCGTTCACCTTCCTGAAATCTGTGCAGAAACGAGGTGTGCCATCATCTTTATCAGCCAGTACACAGGGAGAGCTCCAGGGACTGTAACTTGGCTTGGCTAACCCATTCTTTAACAGATAGTCCACCTCTCTTTTCATAATCTCCCTCTTCTGTAAGGGGCATCGGTATGCATGCTGTTTAATGGGGGTGGCAGAGTTAACATCAATGTCATGTACAGTACAGTTGTTCGGGATGGCACATCAGTGAACAGATTGGGATAAGCGTGAATTAGCTTTATCATGTCATCACGTCGGGGTCTGGGAAGATGGGCTAGTTGAGACTCGATGGA
>WARS01002176.1:0-10403 GCA_008933995.1 Datnioides undecimradiatus | reverse complement strand
CAATGTTTAACAGTATTATGTTTTTACAAAGGATATGGCTACTGTAATTATAATTGTGTGCAAGTAGTTAAGGTCAAAATGTCCGTTTATAGCTCTTTCTGGAGTGTTCAACTTGAGGACTATCGCGTTTGATGCTCCAACAACAGTCAGCCATCATATGTACACTACTACTACTACTACTACAGCTAATCAGTGGAGTTGTGCTTATCTGGAGGGTAAGCTGTGGAGAAAAAACCTGACGTGCTAGAAAAAAACTGGCTGCAGTTTTGGAATCAGCATGACAGTTTTAGTTTTAATCAGCATAAAAATCTGACTCAACAGAAATCTTTTTCAAATTGTTCCCCGGTGTTATTCATTTTCAGATTATTGGTTGTTTGCTGAGGCACTTTAAGGTCAAGCTGGGTCATTGATGAGATGCAGGATTTAGTGACATCTAGTGGTGACCTTGCAGACTGCAGCCGCCTGAAAACGCCTCCACTCAGCCTCTGCCTCTGAGCGTGCAGGTGAAGCTAATTTGGTTACAGGTGTTTGATTTGTCCTCTCTGGGCTGCTGTAGGAAGCAGGTCACTCCTCTGTAGAAATAAAGGGCCCATCACGAGCCATCGACTCTTATTTTCAGGTTATTATGTGTTAATGAAAACATAATTATTAACTTTATTTTCTATTTCTGACAGCAGATCCTCATAAAACCTGCACGATGCACCTTCAACTGTTAACCTCCAGACAAAAACACAGTGATAAATGAGTCTTTATACCATTTTGCATTTAAGGAAACTGTTTTCAGATTTGAATATCACAATATTTTTACCAAAAACGTCAAAAAATGCTGCAGGAAAGACTTTAAAATATTCACATAATGATATTTTTGACAAAATATCATCAGTAACGAGGATAAAATGACTAAATGTGTTTAAAAATCACATTATTTTACTGTAACGCAGCCTTTAAACCCAGGAAAAGACAACAGACGTGTGACATCACGACACCGTGATGCCTGAAACGTTTTGGCTGTAACTCCACCTCGTCTCCTCCCTGCAGTTCTTTCCCTACATCCTCCTGCTGGTGGCGGTGCTCATGTACACGCCGGCGCTGTTCTGGAGGTTTTCCGCGGCGCCGCTCCTGCAGTCGGACCTCAGCTTCATCATGGAGGAGCTGGACCGCTGCTACAACCGCGCCGTCACTCTGGCCAAACGCATGGCCACCTCAGGGCTGCTCACCTCCGACAGGTACAGCCGGACTCAGGTGGACTGTCTTCCTCCCAGAAGATGTTTTTTAAACCATATGCTGAGCAGACAGTCCAGGTTTCAGGTTCAGGAAACAGACTTTTGCCAAACAATGGCAACATTTAAGCTTTGATTTAAATATTATCGTATGTGTAACTTTGTTCCTTAAAATTCAAGAGCGATGAGCCCTGTGGTTGGAGGGTACAATCTGATTTAACGTTGTTGTCACAGGCGGAGTGGAAGCGACTATTGTGACATTTCAGCTTTCACAATTAAGTTTCACACAGTTAGAGTTGAAGACAAACGCAGCATTTTGTGACAAACAGAAAGACTTTGTTGTGACCTCCTGCTCCTGCTCCTCCTGCTCCTGCTCCTGCTCCTGCTCCTCCTCCTCCTGCTCCTCCTGCTCCTGCTCCTCCATCATTCTCCTCTTTCCCAGCGACGTGACCGAGGGCTGCTTCAACTACCCGCTGGTGGAGAAGTTCCTGACGACCAAGCGCTGCTCGCGGGTGCTGCTGTTTTACTACCTGCTGTGTCGCGGCCTGACTCTGGTCACGCTGCTGTGCGCCTGCGTCTACCTGGGCTACTACCTGCGCCTGGCGTCCGTCACGGACGAGTTTGGCTGCACGCTGCGCGTCGGGCTGCTCGCCTCCGACCCGAGCGTCCCAGACAAGGTGCAGTGTAAGCTCATCGCCGTGGGAGTCTTCTCGCTGCTGAGGTATTCGTCTGGTTTGATGCCGAAACATTAACTCAAGCCGTTTCTCTGGGTCCACCTCCGCGCCGCCTCCTGCTTCCTGTTCCACCGTCTGTGTTGTTTCTGTTTCCAGCCTCGTCAACTTGGTCCTGTTCATTGCACTGATCCCTGCGGTGATCTACGCCAGCCTCCGCCCACTCTTCTGCCACGGGTACGCCCACTTCCTGGAAATCTACCAGTCACTGCCCACCGTCGGCGTCTTGCCCACCCCCGACGGCCAATGGGATGACCTCTCTCTGTACGTGCTCTTCCTGGAGGAGAACATCAGCGAACTGAAGTCCTACAAATACATCAAGGTGTGTGAAATCCCTGCTGTTCAGTTACTGTTTTACTTATTAATTATAAGGATTTTGTGCTTTTTGCCTTTAAAACCTTTGATTCTAAAGTGAAATTAACAGCTGATGACACAACGTGACCCGATTCAACCCAGCTGATGCATTTAAGGCCACTTTTGTTTGTTAAAGAGTGAATATTCAGGAAGGAGTCGTACTGAGGCTTTTAATTAATTACAGGTGTAATTTGGGGGGTACAGGAGGTAAACCAATCACCTCCCTCCTCCTCCACCTGTTGCACTGGTATTTAAATCTCATCTTAATTCAACAACGACACACACGTGTGCACAAATAACACAACTACATTTGCTTCTCACACGGCACAGACACAGGGAATAGATCGGACATTAACACTGTGCTGCAGCTGCATCAGTTACTAGTCGTAGCGAGTGAAGCAGGCACCTGTGTGCTCTGATCTCAGGTGTTGGAGCTGCTGAGGAGACGCGGCGAGTGCTCTGGAGAAAACTTCGACGCCATGGGCCTGCTGCAGACGCTCTGTCTGGTGAAGATGGACAGCGTGGATGGGAACAAAGCCAGCGGCGCTGCAGGGAAACAGGATCAGGCGAAGACGAACGCAGCCGACTCGGCCGGCAGCCCAACGGCCGCCAACGACGGAGCGGCGAGGAACAGCTGCAGCAGCCCGGACAACGACAGCAAGATGGAGACGGAGATGAAAGGTGAGCGGAGAGCGTCGGTTTGTTTAAGAGCCGGTGTGAAATAAAGTGTGAACGGAGTCGTGACTCATGTTTTACCAACATGTCTCCACTGATATTCATGTTTACATGCAGCCGTGCATCCTCCACAAACCTGCTCGCATTCAACTCTTTCAAAGGTTTGGGCCTTTTGTCAGTGAATCTCTGCCGCCGGTTGGTTTGTTTACAACACACAGAGCTGACCAGGAACAGGAAATAAGCCGCCCATGAGACGCATTTTCTGAATGAAGAAGTGAATAAACCCTAATTAGAAAACACTGAAAACAGTGAAACTAAGTCTGTACAAGCAGAATCTGCTGCTTACACGACCTGTGTTTGTCATATTTTGAATATCGGGGTTGATGTTGTCGGGCACCTCCACCTGTTTCTTCAGCATGCAGCATATAAGCAGGAAGGTTTCACTTGGTGTTTTTACTTTTGCTGTTTCACTTAGAGCAGTTTTGATTAAATTCACCATCTGAGAAACTGAAGAACGTTTATTATTCAGGCAAAACAAAAGCATAAATTGTCATTTTAATATTGTTTGTGCAGAATAAACAAACGAGTCACACTGTGATCAGTTATTGAGCTTTAGACGTGAAGGCACAGTGGACAGAGCTGGGTGAGCGTCTGTTTCCATCTGTTTCCAGCACTGACGCTAAGCTAAGCTAAGTTAACCACCCTAACTGCTGAAGCTCTGTGGGACAAAATTGAGAGTTTGTCCTGCATAAACAAACAAACAAACAAACAAACAACAGCTCAGTAACAAATGAATTTATTTCTTTTCAGAGCTCACTCCCCTGCTGGTGGGAAATGTCGACATAGCAGGCGGCAAAACCAGCGAGGGCGCCGCTCTTCGGCAGCAGTCGATGTGAGGCAGCAGCCACAGCTCAGGACGCTACCGAAGGTGTCGTCCTCCAACTTCCATCAAATCATCTGGTGTCCCGGCCTTCGACTGATGTCTTACTTATTTAATTCTATGTTTAAGGTTCAAGGGCTGCAGTAAAGTGACAACAGTGCTTCTGTTTCTGCGCTGTGACTTGGGAAACGATGCCACCAGAAGAAGTGGATGTGTATAATCACAGTGTACACGTCTGGACCGTTATCAGGGATGTTTTCGTCTCGTCCTTGATTAATGATGGAAATGAAAAGTTGCTCGCTGCCTGAACCAGCAGGATAGTTAGCGTGTGCTGCAGCAGGGGAGGTGGAGGAAAACTGACGTCATGTTACTTTTAACTTGACTTGTTGGCGTTGCATGTGGAAGCATGATGATGTCTTTATTTGCACTTTGTCATTTTGGGAGAATGTAATATATTTAGTTTATGAGATTGCCAGACACATTTCAAGACAATGTCAAGTTGGTAAAGGGGGAAACGCTGCTCGGTGAAGAGATCACCCGTCTTTATTCTGCTCTAAAGTGACAGGAAGCTAACAGTCAAAGATGTTTTTATCATTTTAAACTCTCTGGTCTGTTCTTAGAGGAGTTGTTTCAGTGAAAATAACACGAATTATTAAATGATTTGTCATTTGTCTCCTCAAGACCATTGCAGAATGTGCAGAAACCTTTCAGTTAATATGTGATTTATCTATTTTACAATAAAAACGGTACATGTTGGTAAAACTTTGCCAACTTCCTCCAACATTGCAGTAATTTTTAAATAAGAAAACAGCAAATTGAAGTTTGTTTATAGTTTATATGAAGTTCTTCAGATGTTTGGCTCTCGACCTGTGTGAAACTCATCTGCTGGTGAAGCTCAGGGATTAAAACCTCAGTGTTTGCAGCTACTCTCACTGCCTGAAGATCTGCCAGTGCCTTTTTCACAGTTTATCATGGAACTGCCGTGGTCGATCTCTGTGCTGCATGTGTGTGAGTGTGTTTGGTGAACTTTTGTGCTGCTTACATGACGAATAAATGTTATCAGAGCTCCTTTTTCTGTTAATGTGGGAGAGAAGGTCAGGAAACGTCTCCAGTGTCCAGCTTCATCTGACAGTTTGATGTTTCCTGGCTTTAAAATAAATGTTTTCAACGTTAGTTTTGAGTCTGTTTGAGTTCCAGTCCATTGTCACAGCCCAGTCATGTTGTGATTACAATTAAACCAGGGNAAGTGTACAGCTGAAGCATATTCATAAAGTGACTTGATCATCACTGCTCTAGAAACTGTTTTAATTGTATTTTGAACGTAAATCACTTTGGTAGCAGTTGAGATGAAGCCCTGCAGTGATCATATATTAAAGTGTCTCATTGCAGCCGTTAGAGATCCGCTGTCGTTTCATTTACTTTCTGCTGTAAACCGTTTTTCCTGGTGTTTAGGACATCGAACAGGGCATTAAGTGCAAATTAAGTTAAATGCATCAACCGTGTGAAAGGAGATAATCATACATTTCAGCAGACGTGAACGTGTTCACTAAGTTTGCTGTAAAACAAACAGAAGTGCAAATTATCTGGGGTTTCATCGTGAACAGGCTTCATTTCCTCTGTGCATCGCGGGAGATCAGTTGACTGTTCAGTTTGCAGTCAGGTTTCTTCATCCCTTCATGTTTTAAATCCAGTATAATTTGGATCCGAGACAGACGTAAAACAAATGACATTGTTAGTTCATGGTTTCCTTCAGTCGCAGACGCTGACTGAAGCAATAAATTCAATAAACTCGACTTTAAATTGAATTTTCTTTCATTTAATAGAGCAAAACAATTCTCCATCTGCACATCAGAGACGCAGAAATGAATACATTTCAATTAAAATAACAAAAAAAGAAAAAATGAGCCGTAATAAAAGTTTCAAAAGACAAAACAAAAACAAAACACTATTAGAAAATGATACTGTGGACTGAACCACCTGAACATAAAACCAAGTCTCTCAAATACACGTTGTCACATGTCAGGTTACTGTAGAAGCATAATACAAAACTTAAAAAGGACATGTTGAAGACACACAGGGACTGATGCTCCACAAAACACAGCTGGGGCTCAAATATCAAAAAGATTTCCAAATGCAGAGTTCAGTCTGCGCATTATCGATACGGAGGAGTTTACAGATCAGTTGTGAACGGGTGATGTTTCACAGTATTTGAGGCGTCTGATGGTTTGATGTCCCCCCCAGGCTGCGTCATGAGCAGTCGTGGTCAGAGTTTTGGGAATGGCGGACCAATCGTTGTCTTCCTGGCTACTTGGGCAGCGCTCAGTTGGCGTGCTGAACGGTGGAGAAGCACAGTTTGAGGGTGTACGGGTAAGGACCAGCTGGAGGAGAGAGGGAGAGGCCAGAGATCAGTATGAAGATAATCAGGCTGGAATCAGAGCTGCAGTCTGAAGCACGAAGGCTCAGTTAAACATGGACTGTGCAGCCATGACTCTGCAGAACGGCCTCACAAAGCTGCTTTAACAGATGATGTTAACACTTCAACACTCCCATGGCTCTGTGCACATGTTCAGAATAACTACCGACAGCCACAATATGCAAATATCAGTAACATCAAACAGGCCTTCACAAGTTTCTGACTTTGCAAAGGGAATGCCGTATTCTTGGAGCCTGGACATCTGTGTCTTTGGTCGGGTCATCTAAAGCAGCATCGAATGTTGAACCTTCTCTTAAATCAGTATGTGGCTAACGTCCTCTCGTCTACTTCGTTAACTTCGCTGGAAGAATCCTGAAAGTCACTACATGAAGTTTTTCCATTTCATGTCAGAAAAAAGGAAACTTCTCATTTACGTCAAACCGCTGAAGTCTGTGTCAGACACATACCTGCGTTCTTCATCTGGTAGTGGTTCATCATGGCGAGGGCCTCCATGGCGTCGTTGATGGACTCCCACTCTAACAGACCTGAAGCGCTGCGGTCACTGGGAGCTGCACCGCCTGGGGGTAACAAGGGTCAGACAATCACAACAAACCCTCCAGATACAGAAATATGAGATCTTGTGTTTCAAGATTCACTCTCGTCCTGGTTAAATCTGTTCTTACTTCCTGAATGTTCTTATTTTAAAGACACTCAGCACTCTTTTCAGAAGGAAAGGAAGCATCTTACTCTTTCCTGTGAACATTTTGACGTTGACGGGGCACTTGACACCAATCTCATCACAAATCTGTGGACAGAGTGATATTTATTAGTTCCTGTGATAAAGGTTTCCCTCTAGTTGTCCTAAAAGTTAGCTCTGAGGTAACTCTGCTGATGTAAATACAGGAGCTGCAGGTGTGTCAGATTTAAATTTGGACTTCCTGTTTCCACAGACCTGAGAGAAGACCTCCGGCGTGACGTCTGGCTGGGCGTTGAAGAAGTGCAACACGTTGCTCGGGTGCTGGATGCGGTTTTTGGCCGCCTGCTCCGGCGAGGTGAACCGGTTGTTCCTGGAGCCGTGGAAGTCCTTGAAGCTACTCGTGCCGTCCTCCAGCTCGTAGCACTGACCCGGGACGATGGCCTGCTGCTTGGACACGCTGAGGGGAGGGACGGCCGTCAGTTATCACGGAGCTTCAGAAACAAACGCTGCGAACACGACTGCGTAAAACTGGATTTTTCTGGATTCTGATATCAGCAAGTTTGAAAAAACCCATCCTGGACCAACTTCAAACACTGAAGAACAGTAAGAACACCACTGAGTTCATGTGCAGGGGAAGTCTGAACTCATGAGCAGATGATAAGAAGGAGGAGGAGACAAATTTCTAATTATGGCGTCTTGTGGAGCGATGGTTTCTATTTTTGTAGAGGTAGGTGTGTGTGTGCGCGCGCGCGCAGAGTCAGGAGTGTTAGATGGGAACGACTTCACAGAAACATCTCAGGAACGATCAGAGCGGCTGTCGACCGTCAGCAGCTCGTCATGGCGGCTGATTTAAGATGAAACGTATCAGATTGTGTGATTTGTGTCGTTCACGCAGTTTAGAATCAGATCTGAGTCGCACTCGTTCTAAAAACATCTGATTAGAGCCGCTCCCACGTTATTACACCGGCTCTGTTCAGACTCAACTGCACAAAGCATCACGAGGCATCTTGTCTCTTCACTTGAGCAGCAGTGTTGCACTCACCACACGTTGATCCTCTGGGAGAACAGGAAGTTGTTGTTGAGGTGAGTGATGGCGCGGTCCACTGCGTAGCAATCTCCCATTTCCACCATGGCTGCCCCGGGCTTACTCTTCATGAACTTCACCTGCAGAGAGCGACAGACAACGCAGCTGAGCAGCTCCCTTTCAACAATATTTAAGTTTGAGGCTCAGTAAGAGCAACTGTTTGTGGAGACGCTGCTGTCCAAGATGCAGCAAAACGTCAGCGTCACGTTGGAAACCGATGAATTCCTGATTTAAACGTGTTTCATGTTTTAACTTTCCTGCTCAGAACGTCAGCACATTAAAAATGAAGCGCTGTTATTTTAAGAGCAGCTATTTATAAAAGCGCAACAACGGCAGCTGAAAGATTAAAAACAGGCGTGAACGTTTCCTCACTCACTCTTTGAGCAGCGTCTCTTCCCGTGAGATCCACATCAAACATGAACTTCTTCTTCTGCAGTGTTATTTCTATCGTCTGCTTTTTTAGACTAAAATTAAATATATATTTATATTTTTAGCTCCACTGTGTTTTGTTCCTCTGTACATCTTCTGTCAGATACTGACCCGCTCCACGTTGCCATAGAGACAGAAGATATTGAAGACACGGTCGGCGTTCATCTTGAGAGGGTCCAGTCCGTACACCATGACAACCGGAGACTCGGCGTGGCCTCCGTACTCGCCGGGAGGAGGGGGAGGAGGTCCGTAGCCCGGCCCGTAGCTGCGTCCTCCACGCCCTCTCATTGGTGGGCACATGCGGCGGCCCTCGTAGGGTGGGGATCCGTAGCTCTCGTCGTAGCCATGGTAACCGCCACCTGAGGAACAAGGCAGAGATTGGCGAGTGAGATGAAGCAGAACTGGTGATGAGGCGAGAACAGGTGCACTCGTGGTTTCTGGCTCATCACAGTTTAAAGGCTCAAACTGACGACACAGCACCACTTAACTGCCACTGTGTGGAGAAGCTACTGATGTACTCTGATTACTTATCACACACCAGAGAGTACAGATCAGGCATTAAACAGCAGAACAGGGCAGCTAAGCTCAGTATGTTTCGGTGCTTGTTCCTGGCGGGCGTGAGAGCCTTACCGTACTCTGGAGGGTGGTCGCCCAGCAGAGCCGGCTGTCTCTGACGCTTGTTGGGGTTGGCATTCACGTCTTCTACGAGAACAGGAAGACAAAAAGGGAGAAAAATGTAGAGAAAACAAAAAAGAAAGAAAAGGGCGACAGATAAATATGAGACTGGCTGCAAATCTCTACAAATGGATGCCTGAGCATTTACAACATGGCGTCATGGTCACCTGACATGTTTTACTTTGTCCTCGTTTAAAGTAGATTAACTTTAATCAAATCAAACATTAGTACTGAGACAGGTGCATGCCCCCACATCACATTACACTCCAGGCAGGCTACAACAATCAAACCAAGTAGCTGAAATCATCACAGTGATCGGCCTTGAGTTGGATTTAAGGTAGTTTTAAAGGGGAGGGGGGGGGGGGGGCATGAGGATGTAAACAATGGCAGGACTGATATTTGCATCAAGGCTGCAACTAACGATTGTGTTGTTTATTTTTAGTCGTTTGGTCTTAAAAAAGGCAGAAAATGTTAAAAAATAAATGGTGATGTTTGTTTCTTAAAAGACAGACGACATCCACAAATCTAAAAATTCAGTTTTGTGGCGAGACGTGGAAAGAAACTGAAGCAGGAAACAAAGGATTTTCACTTTTCCCGTAAGTAAAAATGTAAAACAAAAGCCCAATCAATCAAAACAAATTAACCATAATTTGATTTATCCTTGCAGCTCTAAGCTTCAGGACATGGCCCCTTAAAATATCAGAAGACATCCACACTGGTGAACCGTCAGCAAACAGTGAAACAGGGGTGGGGGGGTGGGGGTAAAATGGCAATGACAGAAGGTGGATGCTGATGATCTAGGAGGTGAAAAGGGGGAGCGGGGGGGTAAGGATATCAAACAGTCACTCTGGGTATGTAATTTATAAATAAAGTTTGTACGCTCACACACACCTGCATTGCTCCCATTGCCATCTGCATCACCATCTGTACAGGTACACAATAATCATACACAATCAGAATGGAAGCCAGGTTAATAGTTTAAATAAAAAGTACATTTGACCCAGGTTAAAGGTGAAATGACCCGCCCCTCCCCCCCCGTTTAAATGTCAGGAGAGTGCAGCAAAACCTGTCTGTCCTCATCTGACTACCAACGGCTCGGCGGCACCTCTGCAGGTGAGCAAACGGGCTCGAAACTGAATCTTTCAGGCAGGCTGTAAATGTTGGACGCCAGCAGCCACTGAGGCCGCGGGATGAGCTGCTCACCTGGCTTTGTGATGCTTTCTAATGATAAACACCTGCTGGTCA
>WARS01002159.1:0-12935 GCA_008933995.1 Datnioides undecimradiatus | reverse complement strand
CTGTTAATGTTGCTGTTTAGCAGTGTTTAGCAGGGAAAGACAATTTCAGGAGCAACAACAACCACTGCAGAAACAACAACAGCAGCAACAACGACAACTGCTCCAGCAACAACAACCACCGCAGGAGCAGCAACAACAACAGCAGCAACAACAACATCCACTGCAGGACCAACAACAACAAGTACTCCAACAACAGCAGCAGAAACAACGACAACAGCAGCAGCAACAACGACAACTGCTCCAGCAACAACCACTGCAGGACCAACAACAACCACCGAAAGAGCAACAACAACTGCGACAGCAGCAACATCGACAACTGCTCCAGAAACAACAACAGCAGCAGGAACGACGACAACTGCTCAAGCAGCAACAACAGCAGCAGCAGCAACAACAACCACTGCAGTAGCAACAACAACCACCGCAGGAGCAACAACAACTGCTCCAGCAAAAACGACAACTGCTCCAGCAACAACCACCACCGCAGGAGCAACAACAACAACCACTGCAGGAGCAACACCAACTGCTCCAGCAACAGCAGCAGCAACAACGACAACTACTCCAGCAACAACAACCACTGCAGGACCAACAAGCACCACAAGAACAACAACTACTACAGCAAGAACGACAGCTGCTCCAGAAACAACGACAACTGCTCCAGTAACAACAACAGCTACCCCAGCAACAACTACAACTGCTCCAGCAACAACGACAACTGCTCCAGAAACAACGACAACTGCTCCAGAAACGACAACTGCTCCATAAAAAATAACAGCTGCCCCAGAAACACCTACAACTGCTCCAGCAACAACAGCCACTGCAGGACCAACAACAACAACCACCACAGGAGCAACACCCACTGCTCCAGCAACAGCCGCAGCAACAACGACAACTGCTCCAGCAACAGCAACAACAACAGCAGCAACAACAACATCCACTGCAGGACCAACAACAACAAGTACTCCAACAACAGCAGCAGGAACAACGACAACAGCAGCAGAAACAATGACAACTGCTCCAGCAACAACGACAGCTGCTCCGGAAGCAAAGACAACTGCTCCACTAACAACAACAGCTGCCCCAGCAATAACTACAACTGCTCCAGCAACAACGACAACTGCTCCAAAAACAACGACAACTGCTCCAGTAAGAACAACAGCTGCCCCAGCAACAACTACAGCTGCTCCAGCAACAACAACCACTGCGGGACCAACAACAACAACCACCGCAGGAGCAACACCAACTGCTCCAGCAACAGCAGCAGCAACAATGACAACTGCTCCAGCAACAACAACCACTGCAGGACCAACAACAACCACCGCAAGAGCAACAACAACTACTACAGCAAGGACGACAGCTGCTCCAGAAACAACGACAACTGCTCCAGTAACAACAACAGCTACCCCAGCAACAACTACAACTGCTCGAGCAACAACGACAACTGCTCCAGCAACGACAACTGCTCCAGTAACAACAAAAGCTGCCCCAGCAAGAGCAACCACTGCAGGACCAACAACAACAACCATTGCAGGAGCAACAACAGCTGCTCCAGCAACAACAACCACTGCAGGACCAACAACAACAACCACCGCAGGAGCACTGCTCCAGAAACAACGCATATTACCCACAAACGACAACTGCTCTATAAACAACAAACAGCTGCCCCAGCAACAACGCATAACCACCCAGCAACGACAACCGTTTCCAGTAAGCATCAACAGCTACCCCAGCAACAACGCATAACTGCTCCAGGAACAACGACAACTGCTCCAGTTAAATCAAACTGCCCAGTATGAACAACAGCTGTCCCAGCAACAACTACAACTGTTCCAAACAACAACAAACCACCACAGAGCAACACCAACTGCTCCGCAGCAACAGCCAAAGGCAACAACGACAACTGCTCCAGCAACAGCAACAACAACATCCACCGCAGGACCAACAACAAGTACTCCCAACGTGCCAACAGGAACAACAACTACAGCAGTAGCAACAACGACAACTGCTCCAGAAACAACGACAACTGCAGGACCAACAACAACCACCACAGGAGCAACAACAACTGCTCCAGCAACAACAACCGCTCCAGCAACAACAACAACAGCAGCAGCAACAACAACCACTGCAGCAGCAACAACAACAACCACCGCAGAGCAACACCACCTGCTCCAGCAAACAGCAGCAGCAAAACGACAACTCGCTCCATAAACAACAAAAATAGCCATCCCAGCAACAACTACAACTGCTCCAGCAACGACAACTGCTCCACAACAACAACAGCTGTCCCAGCAACAACTACAACTGCTCCAGAAACAACGACAACTGCTCCAGCAACAACAACCATCGCAGGAGCAACAACAACTGCTTCAACAACAATGACAACTGCTCCAGAACAATGACAACTGCTCCAGCAATCCACAACTACTTCAGCAACAACAACCACCGCAGGACCAACATCATCAACTGATCAGCAGGAGCAACACCAACTGCTCCAGCAACAACGCATAACCGCCCCAGCAAATCCACAACTGCTCCAGTAACAACAACAGCCGCCCCAGCAAACAACAAGCACCGGTGACCAACATCAACAAACCATCGCAGGATAACAACAACTACTACATCAAGAACCACAGCCGCTCCAGAAACACCGCCAACTGCTCCAGTAACAACAACAACAGCTACCCCAGCAACAACTACAACTGCTCCAGCAACAACGACAACTGCTCCAGCAACGACAACTGCTCCAGTAACAACAACAGCTGCCCCAGCAACAACGACAACTGCTCCAGCAACAATAACCACTGCAGGACCAACAACAACCACCACAAGAGCAACGACAACTGCTCCAGCAACAACAACAGCTACCCCAGCAACAACCACAACCGCTCCATAAACAACAACAGCTGCCCCAGCAACAACTACAACTGCTCCAGTAAGAACAACACACCCCAGCAACAACCACAACTGCTCCGCAGCAACGGCCAACTGCTCCAGTAACAACTACAACTGCTCCAGCAACAACAACCTCACTGCAGGACCAACAACAACAACCACCAAAACAGCAACAACAACTACTACAGCAAAGACACCTGCTCCAGAAACAATGACAACTGCTCCAGCAACTACAACTACTTCAGCATCAACAACCACCGCAGGAGCAACACCAACTGCTCAAGTAACACCAAACAGCTACCCCAGCAACAACTACATCTGCTCCAGCAACAACAACCACTGCAGGACCAACAACAACAACCACCGCAGGAGCAACACCAACTGCTCCAGCAACAATGACAACTGCTCCAGCAACAACAACAGCAGCAACAACAACCACTGCAGGACCAACATCAACAACCACCACAGGAGCAACACCAATGCTTCTAGCAACAGCCAGAAAGCAACAACGACAACTGCTCCAGCAACAGCACAACAGCAGCAAATACCAACCTCCACTGCACGACCAACAACAAGTACTCCAACAAAAAGCAACGGGAACAACGACTACAGCAGCAGTTAAACAACGCATAAGTGCTCCAGCAACAACAACCACTGCAGGACCAAGAACAACCACCACAGGAGCAACAATGCGCTTCCAGTAACAACAACAGCTACCCGCAGCAACAACTACAACTGCTCCAGCAACAACGCATAACTGCTCCAGAACAACGGCTAAACTGCTCCAGCAACGACAACTGCTCCAGCAACAAACAAGCGTTGCAGGACCAACAACAACCACCGCAAGAGCAACAACAACCACTACAGCAACAACTACAGCTGCTCCAGAAACAACGACAACTGCTACAGCAACGACAACGCTCAGCAACAACAACCTCTGCAGTACCAACATCAACAACCATCGCAGGAGCAACAACAACTACTACATGAAGAACGACAGCTACTCCAGAAGCAACGACAACTGCTCCAGTAACGACAACAGCTACCCCAGCAACAACTACAACTGCTCCAGCAACAACGACAACTGCTCCAGAAACAATGACAACTGCTCCAGCAACTACAACCAGGTTCAGCATCAACAACCGACCGCAGAGAAAGCAACACCAACTGCTCCAGTAACAACAACAGCTACTCCAGCAACAACTACAAGTGCTCCAGCAACAACGACAACTGCTCCAGAAACAACGCATAACTGCTCCAGCAAACGGCTAACTGCTCCAGTAACAAACAACAGCTACCCCAGCAACAACTACAACTGCTCCAGCAACAACAAACGGCCACAGGACCAACAACAACAACCACCGCGAGATAACACCAACTGCTCCAGCAAACAGCAGCAGCAACAATCCACAACTGCTCCAGCAACAACAACCATCACAGGAGCAACAAGAACTGCTTACAAATAACCATAACTGCTCCAGAAACAATGACAACTGCTCCACAGCAACTACAACTACTTCAGTAAGATCAACAGCTACTCCCCAGGCAGCAACAACCAACTACCCCAGCAACAACTACAACTGCTCCAGCAACAACGACAACTGCTCCAGAAACAACTACAACTGCTCCAGCAACAACAAGCGCTGCAGGACCAACAACAACCACCGCAAGAGCAACGACAACCACTACAGCAACAACGACAGCGCTCCAGAAACAACGACAACTGCTCCAGCAACGCATACAACTGCCCATAAACAACAACAGCTGCCCCAGCAACAACTACAACTGCTCCAGCAACAACTACAACTGCTCCAGCAATGACAACTGCTCCAGTAAGATCAACAGCTACCCCAGCAACAACTACAACTGCTCCAGCAATGACAACTGCTCCAGTAAGAACAACAGCTGCCCCAGCAACAAGTACAACTGCTCCAGAAACCACAACTACTCTTTCCAGCAACAACAACCACTGCAGGACCAACATCATCGAACCACCGCAGGAGCAACACCAACTGCTCCAGCAACAACGACAACTGCTCCAGTAACAACAACAGCTGCCCCAGCAACAACTACAACTGCTCCAGCAATGACAACTGCCCCAGTAAGATCAACAGCTACCCCAGCAACAACTACAACTGCTCCAGCAACAACAACCACTGCAGGACCAACAACACAATCCATCGCAGGAGCAACACCACCTGCTCCAGCAAAACGCATAACTGCTCCATAAACAACAACAGCTGTCCCAGCAACACCACATAACTGCTCCAGCACCCACAACTGCTCCATAAACAACAACAGCTGTCCCAGCAACAACTACAACTGCTCCAGAAACAACGCACAACTGCTCCAGCAACAACAACCATCGCAGGAGCAACAACAACTGCTTCAACAACAATGACAACTGCTCCAGAAACAATGACAACTGCTCCAGCAACTATAACTACTTCACCAACAACAACCACTGCAGGACCAACATCAACAACCACCGCAGGAGCAACACCAATCACCCAGCAACAATCTTACAACCGCCCAGCAACGCATAACTGCTCCAGTAACAACAACAGCTGCCCCAGCAACAACAAGCACTGCAGGACCAACATCAACAACCATCGCAGGAGCAACAACAACTACTACATCAAGAACGACAGCTGCTCCGGCAGAAACAACGGACAACTGCTCCAGCAACAACAACAGCTACCCCAGCAACAACTACAACTGCTCCAGCAACAATCCATAACTGCTCCAGCAACGCATAACTGCTCCAGTAACAACAACAGCTGCCCCAGCAACAACGGCATAACTGCTCCAGAACAATAACCACTGCAGGACCAACAACAACCACCACAAGAGCAACGGCTAACCGCTCCAGTAACAACAACAGCTACCCCAGCAACAACGACAACTGCTCCATAAACAACAACAGCTGCCCCAGCAACAACTACAACTGCTCCAGTAAGAACAACAGCTACCCCAGCAACAACTACAACTGCTCCAGCAACGACAACTGCTCCAGTAACAACTACAACTGCTCCAGCAACAACAACCACTGCAGGACCAACAACAACCACCAAAACAGCAACAACAACTACTACAGCAAAGACACCTGCTCCAGAAACAATGACAACTGCTCCAGCAACTACAACTACGTCAGCATCAACAACCACCAAGAGGAGCAACACCAACTGCTCAAGCAACACCAAAACGCTACCCCAGCAACAACTACATCTGCTCCAGCAACAACAACTACTGCAGGACCAACAACAACCACCGCAGGAGCAACACCAACTGCTCCAGCAACAATGACAACTGCTCCAGCAACAACAACAGCAGCAACAACAACCACTGCAGGACCAACATCAACAACCACCACAGGAGTAACAACAATGCTCTAGCAACAGCCGCAGCAACAACGACAACTGCTCCAGCAACAGCACAAATACAGCAACAACCTCCACTGCACGACCAACAACAAGTACTCCAACAAAAGCAACGGGAACAACGACTACAGCAGCAGCAACAACGACAAGTGCTCCAGCAACAACAACCACTGCAGGACCAAGAACAACCACCACAGGAGCAACAACAAGTGCTCCAGTAACAACAACAGCTACCCCAGCAACAACTACAACTGCTCCAGCAACAACGCATACAACTGCTCCAGAAACAACGACAACTGCTCCAGCAACGACAACTGCTCCAGCAACAACAAGTGCTGCAGGACCAACAACAACCACCGCAAGAGCAACAACAACTACTACAGCAACAACGACAGCTGCTCCAGAAACAACGACAACTGCTACAGCAAATACAACTGCTTCAGTAACAACAACAGCTACTCCAGCAACAACTACGCGTTCCAGCAACAACGACAACTGCTCCAGAAACAAATTTATTAACTGCTCCAGCAACCCATAACTGCTCCAGTAACAACAACAGCTACCCCAGCAACAACTACAACTGCTCCAGCAACAACAAACCACTGGTATTCAACAACAACAACCACCGCGAGGAGCAACAACACCAACTGCTCCAGCAACAGCAGCAGCAACAACGCATAACCGCTCCAGCAACAACAACCATCGAGGAGAACAAGAACTGCTTACAACAACGCATAACTGCTCCAGAACAATGACAACTGCTCCAGCAACTACAACTACTTCAGTAAGATCAACAGCTACTCCCCAGCAACAACTACAACCGCCCCAGCAACAACGACAACTGCTCCAGCAACGACAACTGCTCCAGAACAATTCACAACTGCTCCAGCAACAACAAGCCAGCAGGACCAACAACAACCACCGAAGTAAGAGCAACGCATAATTACTACAGCAACAACGCATACGTGTTCCAGAAACAATTACAACTGCTCCAGCAACGACAACTGCTCCATAAACAACAACAGCTGCCCCAGCAACAACTACAACTGCTCCAGTAACAACGACAACTGCTCCAGCAATGACAACTGCTCCAGTAAGATCAACAGCTACCCCAGCAACAACTACAACTGCTCCAGCAATGACAACTGCTCCAGTAAGAACAACAGCTGCCCCAGCAACAAGTACAACTGCTCCAGAACCACAACTACTTCAGCAACAACAACCACTGCAGGACCAACATCATCAACAACCACCAAGAGGAGCAACACCAACTGCTCCAGCAAATAACGCATAACTGCTCCAGCAACAACAACAGCAGCAACAACAAAGATCGGTGAGGAGTAACAACAACAACTGCTTGGTAGCAACAACGACAACTGCTCCAGCAAATTCCATAACTGCTCCAGCAAACAACAACAGCAGGAACAACAAGATCGCAGGAGCAACAACAACTCGCTTCAGCAACAACGACAACTGCTCCAGCAACGACAACTGCTCCAGTAAGAACAACAACTACTTCAGAAACAACTACAACTGCTCCAGCAACAACGACAACTGCTCCAGCAACGACAACTGCTCCATAAACGTCAAACAGCTGCCCTGAAGCAACAACTACAACTGCTCCAGCAATGACAACTGCTCCAGTAAGATCAACACAGCTACCCCAGCAATAATCCAAGCAACTGCTCCAGCAATGACAACTGCTCCAGTAAGAACAACAGCTGCCCCAGCAACAAGTACACCCAGCAACCACAACTACTTCAGCAACAACAACCACTGCAGGACCAACATCAACAACCACCACAGGAGCAACACCAAATGCTCTAGCAACAGCCGCAGCAACAACGACAACTGCTCCAGCAACAGCAATAACAACAGCAGCAACAACCTCCACTGCACGACCAACAACAAGTACTCCAACAAAAGCAACGGGAACAACGACTACAGCAGCAGCAACAACGACAAGTGCTCCAGCAACAACAACCACTGCAGGACCAACAACAACCACCACAGGAGCAACAACAAGTGCTCCAGTAACAACAACAGCTACCCCAGCAACAACTACAACTGCTCCAGCAACAACGACAACTGCTCCAGAAACAACGACAACTGCTCCAGCAACGACAACTGCTCCAGCAACAACAAGCGCTGCAGGACCAACAACAACCACCGCAAGAGCAACAAATAACCATTGCTATAAACAACGACAGCTGCTCCAGAAACAACGACAACTGCTACAGCAAATACAACTGCTTCAGCAACAACAACCTCTGCAGTACCAACATCAACAACCATCGCAGGAGCAACAACAACTACTACATGAAGAACGACAGCTACTCCAGAAGCAACGACAACTGCTCCAGTAACAACAACAGCTACCCCAGCAACAACTACAACTGCTCCAGCAACAACGACAACTGCTCCAGAAACAATGACAACTGCTCCAGCAACTACAACTAGTTCATATCAACAACCACCGCGAGAGCAACGCCACCGCTCCAGCAACAGCACAACAACAGCAGCAACAACCTCCACTGCACTCCACTCAACAACAAGTACTCCAACAAAAGCAACGAACAACGACTACAGCAGCAGCAACAGACCCACAAGTGCTCCAGCAACAACAACCACTGCAGGACCAACAACAACCACCACAGGAGCAACAACAAGTGCTCCAGTAACAACAACAGCTACCCCAGCAACAACTACAACTGCTCAAGCAACAACAACCATCACAGGAGCAACAACAACTGCTTAAGCAACAACGACAACTGCTCCAGCAACGACAACTGCTTCAGTAAGATCAACAGCTACCCCAGCAACAACTACAACTGCTCCAGCAACAACGACAACTGCTCCAGCAACGACAACTGCTCCATAAACAACAACAGCTGCCCCAGCAACAACTACAACTGCTCCAGCAATGACAACTGCTCCAGTAAGATCAACAGCTACCCCAGCAACAACTACAACTGCTCCAGTAACAACAACAGCTACCCCAGCAACAACTACAACTGCTCCAGCAACGACAACTTCTCCAGTAACAACTACAACTGCTCCAGCAACAACAACCACTGCAGGACCAACAACAACCACCAAAACAGGAACAACAACTACTACAGCAAAGACACCTGCTCCAGAAACAATGACAACTGCTCCAGCAACTACAACTACTTCAGCATCAACAACCACCGCAGGAGCAACATTAACTGCTCCAGTAACACCAACAGCTACCCCAGCAAACACGACAACTGCTCCAGTAACAACGACAACTGCTCCAGAAACAACGACAACTGCTCCAGCAACAACAACCACCGCAAAACCAACAACAACAACCACCACAGCAACAACAACTACTACAGTAAGAACGACAGCTGCTCCAGAAACAGCGACGACTGCTCCAGTAACAACAACAGCTACCCCAGCAACAACTACAACTGCTCCAGCAACAACAACCATCACAGGAGCAACAACAACTGCTTAAGCAACAACGACAACTGCTCCAGAAACAATGACAACTGCTCCAGTAAGAACAACAGCTGCCCCAGCAACAACAACAACTGCTCCAGCAACAACAACCACTGCAGGACCAACAACAACCACCACAGGAGCAACGACAACTGCTCCAGTAACACCAACAGCTACCCTAGCAACAACTACAACTGCTGCAGCAACAACGACAACTGCTCCAGCAACGACAACTGCTCCATAAACAACAACAGCTGGCCCAGCAACAACTACATCTGCTCCAGCAATGACAACTGCTCCAGTAAGATCAACAGCTACTCCAGCAACAACTACAACTGCTCCAGCAATGACAACTGCTCCAGTAAGAACAACAGCTGCCCCAGCAACAAGTACAATTGCTCCAGCAATGACAACTGCTCCAGTAAGAACAACAGCTGGCCCAGCAACAACAACCACCACAACAGCAACAACAACTACTACATCAAGAACTACAACTGCTCCAGCAACAACTACAACTGCTCCAGAAACAACGACAACTGCTCCAGAAACAACAACAGCTGCTCCAGAAACAACGACAACTGCTACAGTAAATAGAAATGCTTCAGCAACAACAACCACTGCAGGACCAACATCAACAACCATCGCAGGAGCAACACCAACTGCTCCAGCAACAACGGCAACTGCTCCAGTAACAACAACAGCTACCCCAGCAACAACTACAACTGCTCCAGCAACAACGACAACTGCTCCAGAAACAACTACAACTGCTCCAGCAACAACAAGCGCTGCAGGACCAACAACAACCACCGCAAGAGCAACGACAACTACTACAGCAACAACGACAGCTGCTCCAGAAACAACGACAACTGCTCCAGCAACGACAACTGCTCCATAAACAACAACAGCTGCCCCAGCAACAACTACAACTGCTCCAGCCACAACGACAACTGCTCCAGCAACAACAACAACAGCAACAACAACCATCGCAGGAGTAACAACAACTGTTTCAGCAACAACGACAACTGCTCCAGAAACAATGACAACTGCTCCAGCAACTACAACTACTCCAGCAACAACAACCGCTGCAAGACCAACAACAACCACCGCAAGAACAACGACAACTACTACAGCAACAACGACAGCTGCTCCAGAAACAACGACAACTGCTACAGAAAATACAAATGCTTCAGCAACAACAACCACTGCAGGACCAACATCAACAACCATCGCAGGAGCAACACCAACTGCTCCAGCAACAACGACACTGCTCCAGTAACAACAACAGCTACCTCAGCAACAACTACAACTGCTCCAGCAACAACGACAACTGCTCCAGAAACAACAACAACTGCTCCAGCAACGACAACTGCTCCAGTAACAACAACAGCTGCCCCAGCAAGAACAACCACTGCAGGACCAACAACAACAACCACCACAGGAGCAACAACAACTGCTCCAGCAACAACAACAACTGCTCCAGCAACGAAAACTGCTCCAGTAAGAACATCAGCTGCTCCAGCAACAACAACCACTGCAGGACCAACAACAACCACCACAACAGCAACAACAACTACTACAGCAAGAACGACAGCTGCTCCAGAAACAACCACAACTGCTCCAGTAACAACAACAGCTACCCCAGCAACAACGACAACTGCTCCAGCAACAACTACAACTGCTCCAGAAACAACGACAACTGCTCCAGCAACAACAACAGCAGCAACAACAACCATCGCAGGAGCAACAACAACTGCTCAAGCAACAACGACAGCTACCCCAGCAACAACTACAACTGCTCCAGCAACAACAACCACTACAGGACCAACAACAACAACCACCGCAGGAGCAACACCAACTGCTCCAGCAACAACGACAACTGCTCCAGCAACAACGACAACTGCTCCATAAACAACAACCACCACAGGACCAACAACAACCACCACCGCAGGAGCAACACCAACTGTTCCAGAAACAATGACAACTGCTCCAGCAACAACAACAGCTGCCCCAGCAACAGCTACAACTGCTCCAGAAACAACGACAACTGCTCCAGCAACAACAACAGCTGCCCCAGCAACAGCAACAACTGCTCCAGCAACAACGACAACTGCTCCAGCAACAACAACCTCCGCAAGACCAACAACAACAACCACCACAGCAACAACAACTACTACAGCAAGAACGACAGCTGGTCCAGAAACAGCGACAACTGCTCCAGTAACAACAACAGCTACCCCAGCAACAACTACAACTGCTCCAGCAACGACAACTGCTCCAGTAAGAACAACAGCTGCCCCAGCAACAACCACCACAGGAGCAACACCAACTGCTCCAGCAACAACGACAACTGCTCCAGTAACAACAACAGCTACCCCAGCAACAACTACAACTGCTCCAGAAACAACGTCAACTGCTCCAGTAACAACAACAGCAGCAACAACAACCATCGCAGGAGCAACAACAACCGCTTCAGCAACAACGACAACTGCTCCAGCAACGACAACTGCTCCAGTAAGAACAACAACTACTTCAGAAACAACTACAACTGTTCCAACAACAACCACCACAGGAGGAACACCAACTGCTCTTGCAACAGCCGAAGCAACAATGACAACTGCTCCAGCAACAGCAACAACAACAGCAGCAACAACCTCCACTGCACGACCAACAAACTCCACTGCACGACCAACAACAAGTAATCCAACAAAAGCAATGGGAACAACGACTACAGCAGCAGCAACAACGACAAGTGCTCCAGCAACAACAACCACTGCAGGACCAACAACAACCACCACAGGAGCAACAACAAGTGCTCCAGTAACAACAACAGCTACCCCAGCAACAACTACAACTGCTCCAGCAACAACGACAACTGCTCCAGAAACAACGACAACTGCTCCAGCAACGATAACTGCTCCAGTAACAACAGCTACCCCAGCAACAACTACAACTGCTCCAGCAACAACTACCACTACAGGACTAACAACAACAACCACCGTAGGAGCAACACCAACTGCTCCAGCAACAGCAGCAGCAACAACGACAACTGCTCCAGCAACAACAACCATCACAGGAGCAACAACAACTGCTTAAGCAACAACGACAACTGCTCCAGAAACAATGACAACTGCTCCAGCAACTACAACTACTTCAGCAACAACAACCACTGCAGGACCAACAACAACCACCACAAGAGCA
>WARS01002154.1:0-20597 GCA_008933995.1 Datnioides undecimradiatus | reverse complement strand
TTGCTGGAGCAGTTGTTGTTGCTCCTGTGGTGGTTGTTGTTGTTGGTCCTGCAGTGGTTGTTCTTTCTGGGGCAGCTGTTGATCTTACTGGAGCAGTTGTCGTTGCTGTAGCAGTTGTAGTTGTTGCTGGGACAGCTGTTGTTGTTTATGGAGCAGTTGTAGTTGCTGGAGCAGTTGTTGTTGTTGCTGGAGAAGTTTTAGTTGTTGCTGGGGCAGCTGTTGTTCTTCCTGGAGCAGTTTTCGTTGCTGGAGCAGTTGTCGTTGTTGCTGGAGCAGTTGTAGTTGTTGCTGGGGTAGCTGTTGTTGTTACTGGAGCAGTTGGTGTTGCTCTTGTGGTGGTTGTTGTTGGTCCTGCAGTAATTGTTGTTGCTGGAGCAGTTGTCATTGTTGCTGTTGCTGTAGCTGGAGCAGGTGGTCTTACTCCCGCGGTGGTAATTGTTGTTGGTCCTGCAGTGGTTGTTGTTGCTGGAGCAGTATAGTTGTTGCTGGGGTAGCTGTTGGTGTTACTGGAGCAGTTGGTGTTGCTCCTGCGGTGGTTGTTGTTGTTGGTCCTGCAGTGGTTGTTGTTGCTGGAGCAGTATAGTTGTTGCTGGGGTAGCTGTTGTTGTTACTGAAGCAGTTGTCGCTGTTTCTGGAGCAGCTGTCGTTTTTGCTGTAGTAGTTGTTGTTGCTGTTGTGGTTGTTGATGTTGGTCCTGCAGTGGTTGCTGTTGCTGGAGCAGTTGTCGTTGTTGCTGCTGCTGTTGCTGTTGCAGGTGGTGTTGCTCCTGCGGTGGTTGTTGTTGTTGGTCCTGCAGTGGTTGTTGTTGCTGGAGCAGTTGTAGTTGTTGCTGGGGTAGCTGTTGGTGTTACTGGAGCAGTTGGTGTTGCTCCTGCGGTGGTTGTTGTTGTTAGTCCTGCAGTTGTCGTTGTTGCTGGAGCAGTTGTAGTTGTTGCTGGGGTAGCTGTTGATCTTTCTGAAGCAGTTGTCGTTGCTGGAGCAGTTGTATTTTTTGCTGGGACAGCTGTTGTCGTTGCTGGAGCATTTGTCGTTGCTGGAGCAGTTGTCATTGTTGCTGGAGCAGTTGGCGTTGCTCCTGCGGTGGTTGTTGTTGTTCGTCCTGCAGTGGTTGTTGTTGCTGAAGTAGTTGTAGTTGCTGGAGTAGTTGTCATTGTTTCTGGAACAGTTGTCGTTGTTGCTGAAGTAGTTGTAGTTGCTGGAGCAGCTGTCCTTGCTGTAGTAGTTGTCGTTGCTGTTGTGGTGCTTGTTGTTGGTCCTGCAGTGGTTGTTGTTGCTGGAGCTGTTTTAGTTGTTGCTGGGGCAGCTGTTGTGTTTCCTGGAGCAGTTTTCGTTGCTGGAGCAGTTGTCATTGTTTCTGGAGCAGTTGTCGTTGTTGCTTAAGCAGTTGTTGTTGCTCCTGTAATGGTTGTTGTTGCTGGAGTAGTTGTCGTTGTTGCTTAAGCAGTTGTTGTTGCTCCTGTAATGGTTGTTGTTGCTGGAGCAGTTGTCGTTGTTGCTGCTGCTGTTGCTGGAGCGGTTGGTGTTGCTCCTGTGGTGGTTGTTGTTTGTCCAGCAGTGGTATTTGTTGCTGGAGCAGTTGTCATTGTTTCTGGAGCAGGTGTCTTTGCTGTAGTAGGTGTCGTTGCTGTTGTGGTGGTTGTTATTGGTCCTGCAGTGGTTGTTGTTGCTGGAGCAGCTGTCGTTGCTGTAGTAGTTGTTGTTGCTGTTGTGGTGGTTGTTGTTGGTCCTGCAGTGCTTGTTGTTGCTGGAGCAGTTCTAGTTGTTACTGGAGCAGTTGTCGTTGCTGGAGCAGTTGTCGTTGTTTCTGGAGCAGTTGTCGTTGTTGCTGGAGCAGTTGTAGTTGTTGCTGGGGTAGCAGCTGCTGTTGCTGGAGCAGTTGTTGCTCCTGTGGTGGTGGTTGTTGGTCCTGCAGTGGTTGTTGTTGCTGGAGCAGTTGTCATTGTTGCTGCGGCTGTTGCTGGATAAGTTGGTGTTGCTCCTGTGGTGGTTGTTGTTGTTAGAACAATTGTAGTTGTTGCTGGGGCAGCTGTTGTTCTTACTGGAGTGGTTTTCGTTGCCGGAGCAGTTGTCGTTGTTTGCTGGAGCAGTTGTAGTTGTTGCTGGGGTAGCTGTTGATCTTACTGACGCAGTTGTCGTTGCTGGAGCAGTTGTAGTTGTTGCTGGGACAGCTGTTGTCGTTGCTGGACCATTTGTCGTTGCTGGAGCAGTTGTCGTTGTTGCTGCAGCAGTTGTTGTTGCTCCTGTGGTGGTTGTTGTTGTTGGTCCTGCAGTGGTTGTTCTTTCTGGGGCAGCTGTTGATCTTACTGGAGCAGTTGTCGTTGCTGTAGCAGTTGTCGTTGTTGCTGGGGCAGCTGTTGTTGTTTATGGAGCAGTTGTAGTTGCTGGAGCAGTTGTTGTTTTTGCTGGAGCAGTTTGTGTTGCTCCTGCGGTGGTTGTTGTTGTTGGTCCTGCAGTGGTTGTTGTTGCTGGAGCCGTTTTAGTCTTTGTTGGGGCAGCTGCAGTTCTCGTTGCTGGAGCAGTTGTCATTGTTTCTGGAGCAGGTGTCTTTGCTGTAGTAGGTGTCGTTGCTGTTGTGGTGGTTGTTGTTGGTCCTACAGTGGTTGTTGTTGCTGGAGCCGTTTTAGTCTTTGTTGGGGCAGCTGCAGTTCTCGTTGCTGGAGCAGTTGTCGTTGTTGCTGGGGTAGCTGTTGGTGTTACTGGAGCAGTTGGTGTTGCTCCTGCGGTGGTTGTTGATGTTGGTCCTGCAGTGGTTGTTTTTGCTGGAGCTGTTGTAGTTGTTGCTGGGGCAGTTGTAGTTGTTGCTGGGGTAGCTGTTGATCTTACTGGAGCAGTTGTCGTTGTTGCTGGAGCAGTTGGCGTTGCTCCTGCGGTGGTTGTTGTTGCTGGAGCAGTTGTAGTTGTTGCTGGGGCAGCTGTTGTTCTTTCTGGAGCAGTTGTCGTTGCTGGAGGAGTTGTCGTTGTTGCTGGAGCAGTTGTAGTTGTTGCTGGGGTAGCTGTTGATCTTACTGGAGCAGTTGTCGTTGCTCCTGTGGTGGTTGTTGTTGGTCCCGCAGTGGTTGTTGTTGCTGGAGCAGTTTTAGTTGTTGCTGGGGTAGCTGTCGTTGTTGCTGTAGTAGTTGTCGTTGCTCTTGCGATGGTTGTTGATGTTGGTACTGCAGTGGTTGTTGTTGCTGAAGCAGTTGTATTTGGTGTAGCAGTTGTCGTTGTTTCTGGAGCAGCTGTCGTTGTTGCTGTAGTAGTTGTCGTTGCTCTTGCGGTGGTTGCTGTTGGTCCTGCAGCGCTTCTCTTGTTGTTGGGGGCAGCTATTGTTCTTGCTGGACAGTTGTCGTTGCTGGAGCAGTTGTCGTTGTTGCTGGAGCAGTTGTAGTTGTTGCTGGGGTAGCTGTTGTTGTTACTGGAGCAGTTGTTGTTGCTCCTGTGGTGGTTGATTGTTGGTCCTGCAGTGGTTGTTGTTGCTGGAGCAGTTGTCGTTGCTGCTGCTGCTGTAGTCGTTGTTCCGTTGCTTTTGTTGAAGTACTTGTTGTTTGTCCTACGGCGGTTGTTGTTGCTGGAGCAGGTTAGCCGTTGCTGGAGCGGTTATGCGTTGTTGCTGGAGCAGTTGGTGTTGCTCCTGCGGTGGTTGTTGATATTGGTCCTGCGGTTGTTGGTAGTGAAGTAGTTGTAGTTGTTACTGGAGCAGTTGTCGTTGTTTCTGAAGCAGTTGTCGTTGTTGCTGGAGCGGTTGTAGTTGTTGCCGGGCAGCTGTTTGTTGTATATGGAGCAGTTATGGTTGCTGGAGCGGTTAGCCGTTGTTTCTGGAGCAGTTGTCATTGTTGATGGAGCAGCTGGTGTTGCTCCTGCGGTGGTTGTTGTTGTTGGTCCTGCAGTGGTTGTTGCTGAAGTAGTTGTAGTTGCTGGAGCAGTTGTCGTGTTTCTGGAGCTGTGTCGTTGTTGCTGAAGCAGTTTTTGTTGCTCCAGCGATTGTTGTTTGCTGCTGTTTTTTTTTTTTGTTGTTGCTGGAGCAGTTGTCATTGTTTCTGGAGCAGTTGTCGTTGTTCCTGGAGCAGTTGGTGTTGCTCCTGCGGTGGTTGTTTTTGTTGGTCCTGTGGTGGTTGTTGTTGGTACTGCTGCAGTGGTTGTTGTTGCTGGAGCAGTTGTCGTTGTTGCTGCTGCTGTGAGTAGATTGTTCCGTTGCTTTGTTGGAGTACTTGTTGTTGGTCCTGCGGTGGAGGTTGTTGTTGCTGTTGCTGGACCAGTTAGCCGATGCGTTGCTTTCGGTTGTTGCTAGAGGCATTTGGTGTTGCTCCTGTGGTGGTTTGTTCTTGGAACAGTTGTGGTTGTTTCTGGAAGTAGTTGTTGTTTCTTACTGGAACGGTTGGCAAATCGCTGGGCCGGTTATGCGTTGCTGGAGCAGTTGTCGTTGTTGCTGAAGCAGTTGTTGTTGCTTCTGCGATGGCTGTTGTTGCTGCTGTTGTTGTTGCTGGAGCAGTTGTCGTTGTTGCTGGAGCAGTTGTAGATTTGCTGCTCGGGCAGTTGTTGTTGTTGCTGGAGCAGTTGGTGTTGCGCTCTCCTCGCGATTGGTTGTTGATGTGTTGGTCCTGCAGTGGTTGTTGTTGGTGAAGTAGTTGTAGTTGCTGCAGCAGTTTATTGCTTTTGCTGGGGCGGCTCGCGTTTCTTCACTGTAGCGGTTGTGGTTGCTGGAGCAGTTGTAGCTGTTGCTGGAGCAGTTGTAGTTATTTGCTGGGGTAGCTGTTGTTGTTACTGGAGCAGTTGTTTGTTGCTCTGTGATGGTTGTTGTCGCTGGAGCAGTTGTTGTTGTTGCTGCTGCTGTTTGCTGGAACGGTTAATGGTTGCTGGGCAGTTTGTACGTTGTTGCTGGGGCAGCTGTTTTTTATGGAGCAGTTGTCGTTGCTGGAGCAGTTGTTGTTGTTGCTGGAGCAGTTGTCGTTGTTGCTGGAGCAGTTGTCATTGTTTCTGGAGCAGTTGTCGTTGTTGCTGGAGCAGTTGTAGTTGTTGCTGGAGTAGCTGTTGATCTCACTGGAGCAGTTGTCATTGCTGGAGCAGTTGTCATTGTTGCTGGAGCAGTTGGTGTTGCTCTCGGTGGTTGTTGATGTTGGTCTGCGGTAGTTGTTGTTGCTGGAGAAGTTGTAGTTGTTGCTGGAGCAGTTGTCTTTGTTGCTGGGGTAGCTGTTGATCTTACTGAAGCAGTTGTCGTTGCTGGAGCAGTTGTAGTTGTTGCTGGGGCAGCTGCTGTTGTTTATAGAAACGGTTATGCGTTTATGGAGCGGTTGTAGTTGTTGCTGGGGTGGCTGTTGTTGTTGTTGCTGGAGCGGTTGTAGTTGTGCTGGGTAGCTATTTGTTGTTACTGGAGCAGTTGGTGTTGCTCTGCGATCGGTTGATGCTGAAGTAGTTGTAGTTGCTGGAGCAGTTGTCGTCTGTTTTCACCGACAGCTGTCTTTGCTGTAGCCAGCAGTTGTAGTTGCTCTTCACGGTGGTTGTTGTTTGTCCTGCAGCGGTTGTTGTTGCTGGGCGAAGTTGTAGATTTGCTGGAGCAGTTGTCGTTGTTGCTGGAACGTTGGTGTTGCTCCTGCGGTGGTTGTTGATGTTGGTCCTGCAGTGGTTGTTGTTGCTGACGTAGTTGTTGTTGCTCCTGCGATGGTTGTTGTTGCTGGAGCAATTGTCGTTGTTTCTGGAGCAGTTGTCGTTGTTGCTGAAGCAGTTGTTGTTGCTCCTGCGATGGTTGTTGTTGCTGGAGCAATTGTCGTTGTTTCTGGAGCAGTTGTAGTTGTTGCTGGGACAGCTGTTGTTGTTTATGGAGCAGTTGTCGTTGCTGGAGCGGTTGTAGTTGTTGCTGGGACGCTGTTTGTTGTTTATGGAGCAGTTAATACCGTTTTGCTGCTGCTGTTGCTGGAGAGCAGTTATGCGTTGTTGCTGGAGCGGTTAGCCGTTTGTTGCTGGAGCAGTTGTAGTTGTTGCTGGGGTAGCTGTTGATCTTGCTGGAGCAGTTGCCGTTGTTGCTGGAGCGGTGGTGTTGCTCCTCGGTGGTTCATTGTTGTTGGTCCTGTGGTGGTTGTTGTTGCTGGAGCAGGTTGTGGTTGTTGCTGGGGTAGCTGTTGTTGCTGGAGCGGTTGTGGTTGCTGAAGCAGTTGTCGTTGTTTCTGGAGCAGTTAGCCGTTGTTGCTGGAGCAGTTGTAGTTGTTGCTGGGGTAGCTGTTGTTTGTTACTGGAAGCGGTCGTCGTTGCTACTGGGTAGCTGTCGTTCTTCATGTAGTAGTTGTTGCTCCTCTGCGATGGTTGATCGATGTTGGTACTGCAGAGTTGTTGTTGCTGAAGCAGTTGTATTTGCTGTAGCAGTTGTCGTTGTTTCTGGAGTAGCTGTCGTTGTTGCTGTAGTAGCTGTTGCTGCTCTTCGATTAGTTGTTGGTCCTGCAGCGCTTTGTTGTTGCTGGAGCAGTTGTCGTTACTGGAGCAGTTGTCGTTGTTGCTGGAGCAGTTGTAGTTGTTGCTGGGGCTGGCTGTGGATCTTACTGAAGCAGTTGTGTGGCCTGTAGCAGTTGTAGTTGTTGCTGGGGGCAGCTGTTGTTGTTTATGGAGCAGTTGTAGTTGCTTGGAGCAGTTGTTGTTTTCTGGAGCAGTTGGTGTTGTTGCTGGGGCAGCTGTTTGTTGTTTATGCTTAGCAGTTGTCGTTGCTGGAGCAGTTTAGCCAGTTGTTGCTGGAGTAGTTGTTGTTGTTGCACAAATGGTTCTAGTTGCTGGAGCAGTTGTAGTTGTTGCTGGGGTAGCTGTTGATATTTCTGAAGCAGTTGTCGTTGCTGGAGCAGTTGTAGTTGTTGTTGGAACAGCTGTTGTCGTTGCTGGAGCATTTGTCGTTGCTTTCAGGAGCAGTTCGGCGTAGATTGTTGCTGGGCAGTTGTTGTTGTTGTTGCTGGTGCAGTGGTTGTTGTTGCTGGAGCAGTTGTTGTTGCTCCTGTGGTGGTTGTTGTTGGTCCTGCAGTGGTTGTTGTTGCTGGAGCAGCTGTCGTTGCTGTAGTAGTTGTCGTTGCTGTTGTGGTGGTTGTTGTTGAATTCCTGCCCGGTGCTTGTTGTTGCTGGAGCAGTTGTGAATTGTTACTGGAGCAGTTCGCGTTGCTGGAGCAGTTGTCGTTGTTTCTGGAGCAGTTGTCGTTGTTGCTGGAGCAGTTGTAGTTGTTGCTGGGGTAGCTGTTGATCTTTCTGAAGCAGTTGTCGTTGCTGGAGTAGTTGTAGTTGTTGCTGGGACAGCTGTTGTCGTTGCTGGAGCAGTTGTAGTTGTTGCTGGGGTGTATTTGTTGTCACTGGAGCAGTTGTCGTTGTTGCTGGAGCAGTTGTAGTTGTTGCTGGGGTAGCTGTTGTTGTTACTGGAGCAGTTGTTGTTGCTCCTGTGATGGTTGTTGTTGTTGGTCCTGCAGTGGCTGTTGCTGGAGCAGTTGTGGAATGTTTCTGGGGCAGCTGTTGTTTTATGGAGCAGTTGTCGTTGCTGGAGCAATTGTCGTTGTTCTGGAGCAGTTGTCGTTGTTGCTGGAGCAGTTGTAGTTGTTGCTGGGGTAGCTGTTGTTGTTACTGGAGCAGTTGTCGTTGTTTCTGGAGTAGCTGTCGTTCTTGATGTAGTACTTGTTGTTGCTCCTGCGATGGTTGTTGATGTTGGTCCTGCAGTAGTTGTTGTTGCTGGAGAAGTTGTAGTTGTTGCTGGAGCAGTTGTCTTTGTTGCTGGGGTAGCTGTTGATCTTACTGAAGCAGTTGTCGTTGCTGGAGCAGTTATGGCCAGTTGTTGCTGGGGCAGCTGCTGTTTGTTCTCAGAGCAGTTGTCGTTGCTGGAGCAGTTAGTTGTTGCTGGGGTAGCTGTTGTTGTTGTTGCTGGAGCAGTTGTGAGGTTGTTGCTGGTTAGCTGTTGTTGTTACTGGAACGTTGGTGTTGCTCCTCACGGTGGTTATTGATGCTGAAATGGTTGTAGTTGCTGGAGCAGTTGTCATTGTTTCTGGAGCAGCTGTGTCTTTGCTGGCAGCAGTTGTAGTTGCTCTTGCGGTGGTTGTTGTTTGTCCTGCAGCGGTTGTTGTTGCTGGAGCAGTTGTCGTTGCTGGAGCAGTTGTCGTTGTTGCTGGAGCAGTTGGTGTTGCTCCTGCGGTGGTTGCTGATGTTGGTCCTGCATTTAGTTTGTTGTTGGTGCCGTGGTTATAGTTGCTGGGCGGTTGTCATTGTTTCTGGGCAGTTGTGGTTGTTGCTGGGACGGCTGTTTGTTGTTTAGCATGGAGCAGTTGTATGCGTTTTTTGCTGCTGCTGTTGCTGGAGCAGTTGTCGTTGTTGCTGGAGCAGTTGTGGTTGTTGCTGGAGCAGTTGTCGTTGTTGCTGGAGCAGTTGTAGTTGTTGCTGGGGTAGCTGTTGTTGTTACTGGAGCAGTTGCCGTTGTTGCTGGAGCAGTTGGTGTTGCTCCTGCGGTGGTTGTTGTTGTTGGTCCTGTGGTGGTTGTTGTTGCTGGAGCAGTTGTAGTTGTTGCTGGGGTAGCTGTTGTTGTTGCTGGAGCAGTTGTCGTTGCTGAAGCAGTTGTCGTTGTTTCTGGAGCAGTTGTCGTTGTTGCTGGAGCAGTTGTAGTTGTTGCTGGGGTAGCTGTTGTTGTTACTGGAGCAGTCGTCGTTGCTTCTGGAGTAGCTGTCGTTCTTCATGTAGTAGTTGTTGCTCCTGCGCGATGGTTGTTGATGTTGGTACTGCAGAAGAGGTTGTTGTTGCTGAAGCAGTTGTATTGCTGTAACGGTTATGCGTTGTTTCTGGAGTAGCTGTCGTTGTTGCTGTAGTAGCTGTTGCTGCTCTTTCGGTGGTTGTTGTTGGTCCTGCAGCGCTTGTTGTTGCTGGAGCAGTTGTCGTTGCTGGAGCAGTTGTCGTTGTTGCTGGAGCAGTTGTGATTGTTGCTGGAGTAGCCATGGATCTTACTGAAGCGGTTATGCGTGGCTGTAGCAGTTGTAGTTGTTGCTGGGGGCAGCTGTTTGTTGTTTATGGAGCAGTTGTAGTTGCTGGAGCAGTTGTTGTTTTTCCTGGAACGGTTGGTGTTGTTGCTGGGGCGGCTATTTGTTTGTTTATGCAGCAGTTGTCGTTGCTGGAGCAGTTGTAGTTTGTTTGCTGGAGTAGTTGTTGTGTTTGTTGCTGAAGTAGTTCTAGTTGCTGGAGCAGTTGTAGTTGTTGCTGGGGTAGCTGTTGATAGTTCTGAAGCAGTTGTCGTTGCTGGAGCAGTTGTAGTTGTTGTTGGGAACAGCTGTTGTCGTTGCTGGAGCATTTGTCGTTGCTGGAGCAGTTGTCGTTGTTGCTGGAGCAGTTGTAGTTGTTGCTGGGGTAGCTGTTGTTGTTACTGGAGCAGTTGTTGTTGCTCCTGTGGTGGTTGTTGTTGTTGGTCCTGCAGTGGTTGTTGTTGCTGGAGCAGCTATGGTTACTGTAGTAGTTATGCGTTGCTGTTGTGGTGGTTTGTTGTTGGTCCTGCAGTGCTTGTTGTTGCTGGAGCAGTTGTAATTTGTTACTGGAGCGGTTGTATGGGTTGCTGGAGCAGTTGTGGTTGTTTCTGGAGCAGTTGTCTCGTTGTTGCTGGAGCAGTTGTGGTTGTTGCTGGGCGCTGTTGATCTTTCTGAAGCAGTTGTCGTTGCTGAATTAGTTGTAGTTGTTGCTGGGATTGGCTGTTGTCGTTGCTGGAGCAGTTGTAGTTGCTGGGTAGCTGTTGTTTGTCCTGGAGCAGTTGTCATTTGTTGCTGGAGCAGTTGTGGTGTTGCTGGGAGTAGCTGTTTGTTTGTTACTGGAGCAGTTGTTGTTGCTCCTGTGATGGTTGATTTGTTGTTGGTCCTGCAGTGGCTGTTGTTGCTGGAGCAGTTGTAGGTGTTCTGGGGCAGCTGTTTGTTTTTTATGGAGCGGTTGGCGTCGTTGCTGGAGCAGTTGTCGTTGTTTCTGGAGCGGTTAGCCGTTGTTGCTGGAGCAGTTGTAGTTGTTGCTGGGGTAGCTGTTGTTGTTACTGGAGCAGTTGTCGTTGTTTCTGGAGTAGCTGTCGTTCTTGATGTAGTACTTGTTGTTTATCTCGCGATGGTTGTTGATGTTGATCCTGCAGTAGTTGTTGTTGCTGGAGGTTGCTTGATTGTTGCTGGAGCAGTTGTCTTTTGTTGCTGGGGTAGCTGTTGATCTTTACTGAAGCAGTTGTCGTTGCTGGAGCAGTTGTGGTTGTTGCTGGGGCGCTTCTGCTGTTGTTTATAGAGCAGTTAGCCGTTGCTGGAACAGTTAACAGTTGTTGCTGGGGTAGCTGTTGTTGTTGTTGCTGGAGCAGTTGTGATTGTTGCTGGGTAGCTATTTGTTGTTACTGGAGCAGTTGAATTGTTACTCCTGCGAATGGACATTGATGCTGCAAAGTAGTTGTAGTTGCTGGAGCAGTTGTCATTGTTTCTGGAGCAGCTGTGCTTTGCTGCGCAGTTGTGGTTGCTCTTCGCCGGTGGTTGTTGTTTGTCCTGCCGGCGGTTGTTTGTTGCTCAAGAACCGGTTAATGCGTTAGCACCAGGCGGTTAGCCGTTGTTGCTGGAGCAGTTGTAGTTGTTGCTGGGGTAGCTGTTGTTGTTACTGGAGCAGTTGTTGTTGCTCCTGTGGTGGTTGTTGTTGGTCCTGCAGTGGTTGTTGTTGCTGGAGCAGCTGTCGTTGCTAATAGTAGTTATGCGTTGCTGTTGTGGTGGTTGTTGTTGGTCCTGCGGTGCTTGTTGTTGCTTTCTGGAGCAGTTGTAGTTGTTACTGGAACTGATTTATTAGATTTGCTGGAGCGGTTGTCGTTGTTTCTGGAGCAGTTGTGGTTGTTGCTGGAGCAGTTGTAGTTGTTGCTGGGGTAACTGTTGATCTTTCTGAAACGGTTATGGTTGCTGGAGTAGTTGTAGTTGTTGCTGGGACAGCTGTTGTCGTTGCTGGAGCAGTTGTAGTTGTTGCTGGGGTAGCTGTTGTTGTCACTGGAGCAGTTGTCGTTGTTGCTGGAGCAGTTGTAGTTGTTGCTGGGGTAGCTGTTGTTGTTGCTGGAGCAGTTGTTGTTGCTCCTGTGTTGTTGTTGTTGGTCCTGCAGTGGCTGTTGTTGCTGGAGCAGTTGTAGGTGTTTCTGGGGCAGCTGTTGTTTTTTATGGAGCAGTTGTCGTTGCTGGAGCAGTTGTCGTTGTTTCTGGAGCAGTTGTCGTTGTTGCTGGAGCAGTTGTAGTTGTTGCTGGGGTAGCTGTTGTTGTTACTGGAGCAGTTGTACCGTTGTTTCTGGGTAGCTGTGGATTTCTTGATGTAGTACTTGTTGTTGCTCCTGCGATGGTTGTTGATGTTGGTCCTGCAGTAGTTGTTGTTGCTGGAGAAGTTGTAGTTGTTGCTGGAGCAGTTGTCTTTGTTGCTGGGGTAGCTGTTGATCTTACACAAACGGTTTATTAGTTGCTGGAGCAGTTGTAGTTGTTGCTGGGGCAGCTGCTTTTAACATTTATAGAGCAGTTATTAGTTGCTGGAGCAGTTGTAGTTGTTGTTGCTGGGGTAGCTGTTGTTGTTGTTGCTGGAGCAGTTGTAGTTGTTGCTGGAGTAGCTGTTGTTGTTACTGGAGCAGTTGGTGTTGCTCCTGCGGTGGTTGTTGATGCTGGTAGTTAGCCAGTTGCTGGAGCAGTTGTCATTGTTTCTGGAGCAGCTGTCTTTACTGTAACTTGATGTAGTTGCTCTTCTGGTTGTTGTTTGTCCTGCAGCGGTTGTTGTTTGCCGGAGCAGTTGTGGTGCTGGAGCGGTTGTGGTTGTTGCTGCGGGCAGGTTGGTGTTGCTCCTCACGGTGGTTGATGATGTTGGTCCTGCAGTGGTTGTTGTTGGTGAAGTAGTTGTAGTTGCTGGAGCAGTTGTCATTGTTTCTGGAGCAGTTGTAGTTGTTGCTGGGACAGCTGTTGTTGTTTATGGAGCAGTTGTCGTTGCTGGAGCAGTTGTAGTTGTTGCTGGGACAGCTGTTGTTTATGGAGCAGTTGTCGTTTTTGCTGCTGCTGTTGCTGGAGCGAAGTTATGCGTTGTTGCTGGAGCAGTTGTTCGTTGTTGCTGGAGCAGTTGTAGTTGCTGGGAGTAGCTGTTGAATCTTGCTGGAGCGTTTGCCGTTGTTGCTGGAGCAGTTGGTGTTGCTCCTGCGGTCAATTTGTTGTTGTTGGTCCTGTGGTGGTTGTTGTTGCTGCGACAGTTGTAGTTGTTGCAGGGTAGCAGCTGTTGTTTGTTGCTGGAGCAGTTAGCCGTTGCCTGAAGCAGTTATGCGTTGTTCTGGAGCAGTTATGCGTTGTTGCTGGATTGGCTGGCCGTTCTTCTGTAGTAGTTGTTGTTGCTCTGCGATGGTTGTTGATGTTGAGCTGCAGGGTTGTTTGTTGCTGACAGTTGTATTTGCTAACAGAATATGCGTTGTTTCTGGAGTAGCTGTCGTTGTTGCTGTGGTAGCTGTTTGCTGCTCTTTTTCGATTGAAGTTGTTGTTGGTCCTGCGGCGCTTGTTGTTGCTGGAGCAGTTATGCTAGATTATTGCTGGAGCAGTTGTAGTTGTTTGCTGGGGTAGCTGTGGATCTTACTGAAGCAGTTGTCGTTGCTGTAGCAGTTGTAGTTGTTGCTGGGGCATGTTGTTGTTTATCGCGGAGCAGTTGTAGTTGCTGGGGCAATTTGTTGTTTTTGGCTGGAGCAGTTGGTGTTGTTGCTGGGGCGGCTATTTGTTGAGCTATGGAACAGTTGTCGTTGCTGGAGCAGTTGTAGTTGTTGCTGGAGCAGTTGTTGTTGTTGCTGAAGTAGTTCTAGTTGCTGGAGCAGTTGTAGTTGTTGCTGGGGCGGCTGTTTATTTGTTGCTGGGGTAGCTGATGTTCTTACTGGAGCGGTTAGCCGTTGCTGGAGCGGTTATGCGTTGTTTCTGGAGCAGTTGTCGTTGTTGCTGGAGCAGTTGGTGTTGCTCCTGCGGTGGTTCGGTGATGTTGGTCCTGCAGTGGTTGTTGTTGGTGAAGTAGTTGTAGTTGCTGGAGCAGTTGTCATTGTTTCTGGAGCAGTTGTAGTTGTTGCTGGGACAGCTGTTGTTGTTTATGGAGCAGTTGTCGTTGCTGGAGCAGTTGTGGTTGTTGCTGGGACGGCTTCTGTTGTTTATGGGCTGAATTTGTAGTTTTTGCTGCTGCTGTTTGCTGGAGCAGTTGTCGTTGTTGCTGGAGCAGTTGTCGTTGTTGCTGGGGCAGTTGTAGTTGTTGCTGGGGTAGCTGTTGATCTTGCTGGAGCAATTTTGCGTTGTTGCTGGAGCAGTTGGTGTTGCTCCTGCGGTGGTTGTTGTTGTTGGTCCTGTGGTGGTTGTTGTTGCTGGAGCAGTTGTAGTTGTTGCTGGGGTAGCTGTTGTTGTTGCTGGAGCAGTTGTCGTTGCTGAAGCAGTTGTCGTTGTTTCTGGAGCAGTTGTCGTTGTTGCTGGATTAGCTGTCGTTCTTCATGTAGTAGTTGTTGTTGCTCCTGCGATGGTTGTTGATGTTGGTACTGCAGGGTTGTTGTTGCTGAAGCAGTTGGCACTTTGCTGTAGCAGTTGTCGTTGTTTCTGGAAGCTGTCGTTGTTGCTGCTTCAGTAGCTGTTGCTGCTCTTTCGGTGGTTGTTGTTGGTCCTGCAGCGCTTGTTGTTGCTGGAGCAGTTGTCGTTGCTGGAGCAGTTGTAGTTGTTGCTGGAGCAGCTGTGGATCTTACTGAAGCAGTTGTCGTTGCTGTAGCGGTTATGTAGTTGTTGCTGGGGCAGCTGTTGTTGTTTATGGAGCAGTTGTAGTTGCTGGAGCAGTTGTTGTTTTTGCTGGAGCAGTTGGTGTTGTTGCTGGGGCAGCTGTTGTTGTTTATGGAGCAGTTGTCGTTGCTGGAGCAGTTGTAGTTGTTGCTGGAGCAGTTGTTGTTGTTGCTGAAGTAGTTCTAGTTGCTGGAGCAGTTGTAGTTGTTGCTGGGGCAGCTGTTGTTGTTGCTGGGGTAGCTGATGTTCTTACTGGAGCAGTTGTCGTTGCTGGAGCAGTTGTCGTTGTTTCTGGAGCAGTTGTCGTTGTTGCTGGAGCAGTTGTAGTTGTTGCTGAAGTAGTTCTAGTTGCTGGAGCAGTTGTAGTTGTTGCTGGGGCAGCTGTTGTTGTTACTGGAGCAGTTGTCGTTGCTGGAGCAGTTGTCGTTGTTTCTGGAGCAGTTGTCGTTGTTGCTGGAGCAGTTGTAGTTGTTGCTGGGTAGCTGGTGATCTTTCTGAAGCAGTTGTCGTTGCTGGAGCAGTTGTAGTTGTTGTTGGGACAGCTGTTGTCGTTGCTGGAGCATTTGTCGTTGCTGGAGCAGTTGTCGTTGTTGCTGGAGAAGTTGGCGTTGCTCCTGCGGTGGTTGTTGTTGTTCGGTCCTGCAGTGGTTGTTGTTGCTGAAGTAGTTGTAGTTGCTGGAGCAGGTTGTGTCATTGTTTCTGGAACAGTTAGCCGTTGTTGCTGGAGCAGTTGTTGTTGCTCCTGTAATTGGTTCTGTTATTGGTCCTGCAGTGGTTGTTCTTTCTGGGGCAGCTGTTGATCTTACTGGAGCAGTTATGCGTTGCTGTAGCAGTTGTAGTTGTTGCTGGGGCAGCTGTTGTTGTTTATGGGTAGTTGTGGTTAACGGAGCAGTTGTTGTTTTTGCTGGAGCAGTTGGTGTTGCTCCTGCGGTGGTTGTTGATGTTGGTCCTGCAGTGGTCGTTGTTGCTGAAGTAGTTGTAGTTGCTGGAGCAGCTGTCCTTGCTGTAGTAGTTGTCGTTGCTGTTGGGTGGTTGTTGTTGGTCCTGCAGTGGTTGTTGTTGCTGGAGCTGTTTTTAGTTGTTGCTGGGGCAGCTGTTTGTTCTTCCTGGAGCAGTTATTCGTTGCTGGAGCAGTTGTCGTTGATGCTGGAGAAGTTGCTTATGGTTGTTGCTGGGGGTAGCTGTTGTTGTTACTGGGGCAGTTGGTGTTGCCTCCTGTGGTGGTTGTTATTGGTCCTGCGGTGGCTGTTGTTGCTCTTGGAGCAGTTGTCGTTGTTGCTGGAGCAGTTCATGGTTTTTGCTGGGGTATGTTGATCTTACTGGAGCAGTTGGCGTTGCTCTGTGGTGGTTGTTGTTAGTCCTGCAGTGGTTTTTGTTGCTGGAGCAGTTGTCGTTGTTGCTGGGGTAGCTGTTGTTGTTACTGGAGCAGTTGTTGTTGCTCCTGTGGTGGTTGTTGTTGGTCCTGCAGTGGTTGTTGTTGTTGGAGCAGTTGTCGTTGTTGCTGCTGCTGTGGAACATTCCCCGTTGCTTTTGTTGGAGTACTTGTTGTTGGTCCTGCGGTGGATGTTGTTTGTTGCTGCTGTTGTTGTTGCTGTTGCTGGAGCAGTTATGCGTTGTTGCTGCGGGCTGTTGCTGGAGGCAGTTGGTGTTGCTCTGTGGTAGTTGTTGTTGGAACAGTTGTAGTTATTGCTGGGGCGTATTTGTTCTTACTGGAGCAGTTGTGGTTGCTGGAGCAATTTATGCGTTGTTGCTGGAGCAGTTGTAGTTGTTGCTGGAGTAGCTGTTGATCTTACTGAAGCAGTTGTCGTTGCTGTAACAGTTGTAGTCGTTGCTGGGGCAGCTGTTGTTGTTTATGGAGCAGTTGTAGTTGCTGAAGCAGTTGTTGTTTTGCTGGGCCAGTTGAATTGTTGTTGCTGGGGCAGCTGTTTGTTGTTTATGGAGCAGTTAGCCGTTGCTGGAGCAGTTGTTGTTGTTGCTGGAGCAGTTGGTGTTGCTCTCTGAAATTGGTTCTGTTGATGTTGGTCCTGCAGTGGTTGTTGTTGCTGTTGTTGTTGTAGTTGCTGGAGCAGTTGTCATTGTTTTCTGGAGCAGTTGCCGTTGTTGTAGCAGTTGTTCCTCCTGTGATGGTTGTTGTTGCTGGAGCAGTTGTCGTTGTTGCTGCTGCTGTTGCTGGGCAGTTGGTGTTTGCTCTCGCGGTCAAGTTTGTTGTTGTTGGTCCTGTAGTGGTTGTTGTTGCTGAAGTAGTTGTAGTTGCTGGAGTAGTTGTCATTGTTTCTGGAACAGTTGTCGTTGTTGCTGAAGTAGTTGTAGTTGCTGGAGCAGCTGTCCTTGCTGTAGTAGTTGTCGTTGCTGTTGTGGTGCTTGTTGTTGGTCCTGCAGTGGTTGTTGTTGCTGGAGCTGTTTTGTAGTTGTTGCTGGGGCGGCTGTTGTTCTTCCTGGAGCAGTTATGCGTTGCTGGAACTAGCGGTTATGCGTTGTTGCTGGAGAAGTTGTAGTTGTTGCTGGGGTAGCTGTTGTTGTTGTTACTGGGGCGGTTGGTGTTGCTCCTGTGGTGGTTGTTGTTGGTCCTGCAGTGGTTGTTGTTGCTGGAGCAGTTGTCGTTGTTGCTGGAGCAGTTGTAGTTTTTGCTGGGGTAGCTGTTGATCTTACTTTCGGAGCAGTTAGGCGTTGCTCTCCTGTGGTGGTTGTTGTTGGTCCTGCAGTGGTTTTTGTTGCTGGAGCAGTTGTCGTTGTTGCTGGGGTAGCTGTTGTTGTTGCTGGAGCAGTTGTTGTTGCTCCTGTGGTGGTTGTTGTTGGTCTTGCAGTGGTTGTTGTTGCTGGAGCAGTTGTCGTTGTTGCTGCTGCAGTGGTTGTTGTTGTTGGTCCTGCAGTGGATGTTGTTGTTGCTGCTGTTGTTGTTGCTGTTGCTGGAGCAGTTGTCGTTGTTGCTGCGGCTGTTGCTGGAGCAGTTGGTGTTGCTCCTGTGGTAGTTGTTGTTGGAACAGTTGTAGTTATTGCTGGGGCAGCTGTTGTTCTTACTGGAGCAGTTGTCGTTGCTGGAGCAGTTGTCGTTGTTGCTGGAGCAGTTGTAGTTGTTGCTGGAGTAGCTGTTGATCTTACTGAAGCAGTTGTCGTTGCTGTAACAGTTGTAGTCGTTGCTGGGGCAGCTGTTGTTGTTTATGGAAACGGTGTAAGTTGCTGAAGCGGTTGTTGTTTTTCGCTGGAGCAGTTGGTGTTGTTGCTGGGGCAGCTGTTGTTGTTTATGGAGCAGTTGTCGTTGCTGGAGCAGTTGTTGTTGTTGCTGGAGCAGTTGGTGTTGCTCCTCGCGATTGGTTGTTGATGTTGAGATCCTGCAGTGGTTGTTGTTGCTGTTGTTGTTGTTGTAGTTGCTGGGAGCGGTTGTCATTGTTTTCTGGAGCAGTTGTCGTTGTTGCTTAAGCAGTTGTTGTTCCTCCTGTGATGGTTGTTGTTGCTGGAGCAGTTGTCGTTGTTGCTGCTGCTGTTGCTGGAGCAGTTGGTGTTGCTCCTGCAGTGGTTGTTGTTGTTGGTCCTGTAGTGGTTGTTGTTGCTGGAGCAGTTGTAGTTGTTGCTGGGGTAGCTGTTGTTGTTACTGGAGCAGTTGTCGTTGCTGGAGCAGTTGTCGTTGTTTCTGGAGCAGTTGTCGTTGTTGCTGGAGCAGTTGTCGTTGTTGCTGGGGTAGCTGTTGTTGTTGCTCCTGCGATGGTTGTTGTTGCTGCTGTTGTTGGCGGAGCAGTTGTCGTTGTATCTGGAGCAGTTGTCGTTGTTGCTGGAGCAGTTGTAGTTGTTGCTGGGGTAGCTGTTGTTGTTACTGGAGCAGTTACTTGCGTTGCTTCTGGACTAGCTGTCTCGTTCTTCATGTGACGTTTGTTGTTGCTCCCTGCGATGGTTGTTGATGTTGGTACTGCAGGGTTGTTGTTGCTGAAGCAGTTGTATTTGGTGTAACTTGGTTAATAGATTGTTTCTGGAGTAGCTGTCGTTCTTGCTGCTGTGGTTGTTGTTGCTCCTGCGATGGTTGTTGTTGGTCCTACAGCGCTTGTTGTTGCTGGAGCAGTTGTCATTGCTGGAGCAGTTGTAGTTGTTACTGGAGCAGTTGTCGTTGCTGGAGCAGTTGTCGTTGTTTCTGGAGCAGTTATGCGTTTCGCTGGAGCAGTTGTAGTTGTTGCTGGGGTAGCTGCTGCTGTTGCTGGAACAGTTGTTGCTCCTGTGGTGGTTGTTGTTGGTCCTGCAGTGGTTGTTGTTGCTGGAGCAGTTGTCATTGTTGCTGGGGCAGCTGTTGTTCTTACTGGAGCAGTTTTTGTTGCTGGAGCAGTTGTCGTTGTTTGCTGGAGCAGTTGTAGTTGTTGCTGGGGTAGCTGTTGTTGTTACTGGAGCAGTTATGCGTTGCTGTTGTGGCGGTTGTTGTTGGTCCTGCAGTGGTTGTTGTTGCTGGAGCAGCTGTCGTTGCTGTAGTAGTTGTCGTTGCTGTTGTGGTGGTTGTTGTTGGTCCTGCGGTGCTTGTTGCTGGAGCAGTTGTAGTTGTTACTGGGCAGTTATGCGTTGCTGGAGCAGTTAGCCGTTGTTTCTGGAGCAGTTATGCCGTTGTTGCTGGAGCAGTTGTAGTTGTTGCTGGGGTAGCTGTTGTTGTTACTGGAGCAGTTGTCGTTGCTGTTGTGGCGGTTGTTGTTGGTCCTGCAGTGGTTGTTGTTGCTGGAGCAGCTGTCGTTGCTGTAGTAGTTGTGCGTTGCTGTTGTGGTGGTTGTTGTTGGTCCTGCAGTGCTTGTTGTTGCTGGAGCAGTTGTAGTTGTTACTGGAGCAGTTGTCGTTGCTGGAGCAGTTGTCGTTGTTTCTGGAGCAGTTGTCGTTGTTGCTGGAGCAGTTGTAGTTGTTGCTGGGGTAGCTGTTGATCTTTCTGAAGCGGTTGTATGCGTTGCTGGGTAGTTGTAGTTGTTGCTGGGACAGCTGTTGTCGTTACTGGAGCAGTTGTGGTTGTTGCTGGGGTAGCTGTTGATCTTGCGGGCAGTTGTCGTTGCTCCTGGTGGTTGTTGTTGGTCCCGCAGTGGTTGTTGTTGCTGGAGCAGTTTAGTTGTTCTTTCCAGGAGTGGCATGCCGTTGTTGCTGTATTAGTTATTAGTTGCTCTTGGAAGTAGTTTGTTGATGTTGGTACTGCAGTGGTTGTTGTTGCTGAAGCAGTTGTATTTGGTGTAACGGTTATGCGTTGTTTCTGGAGCAGCTATGCGTTGTTGCTGTAGTAGTTATGCGTTGCTCTTGCGGTGGTTTGCTGTTGGTCCTGCAAGCGCTTTCTTGTTGTTAGAACGCTGTTGTTCTTACTGGAGCAGTTGACCGTTGCTGGAGCAGTTGTCGTTGTTGCTGGAGCAGTTGTAGTTGTTGCTGGGGTAGCTGTTGTTGTTACTGGAGCAGTTGTTGTTGCTCCTGTGGTGGTTGTTGTTGGTCCTGCAGTGGTTGTTGTTGCTGGAGCAGTTGTCGTTGTTGCTGCTGCTGTAGTCGTTGTTCCCGTTGCTTTTGTTGAAGTACTTGTTGTTTGTCCTGCAGCGGTTGTTGTTGCTGGAGCAGTTGTCGTTGCTGGAGCAGTTGTCGTTGTTGCTGGAGCAGTTGGTGTTGCTCCTGCGGTGGTTGTTGATGTTGGTCCTGCAGTGGTTGTTGTTGGTGAAGTAGTTGTAGTTGTTACTGGAGCAGTTGTCGTTGTTTCTGAAGCAGTTGTCGTTGTTGCTGGAGCAGTTGTAGTTGTTGCTGGGGCAGCTGTTGTTGTATATGGAGCAGTTGTCGTTGCTGGAGCAGTTGTCGTTGTTTCTGGAGCAGTTGTCATTGTTGATGGAGCAGCTGGTGTTGCTCCTGCGGTGGTTGTTGTTGTTGGTCCTGCAGTGGTTGTTGCTGAAGTAGTTGTAGTTGCTGGAGCAGTTGTCATTGTTTCTGGAGCTATTGTCGTTGTTGCTGAAGCAGTTTTTGTTGCTCCAGCGATTGTTGTTTTTGCTGCTGTTGTTGTTGCTGGAGCAGTTGTCATTGTTTCTGGAGCAGTTGTCGTTGTTCCTGGAGCAGTTGGTGTTGCTCCTGCGGTGGTTGTTTTTGTTGGTCCTGTGGTGGTTGTTGTTGGTACTGCAGTGGTTGTTGTTGCTGGAGCAGTTGTCGTTGTTGCTGCTGCTGTAGTCGTTGTTCCCGTTGCTTTTGTTGGAGTACTTGTTGTTGGTCCTGCAGTGGAGGTTGTTGTTGCTGTTGCTGGACCAGTTGTCGTCGTTGCTGCGGTTGTTGCTAGAGCATTTGGTGTTGCTCCTGTGGTGGTTGTTCTTGGAACAGTTGTAGTTGTTTCTGAAGTAGTTGTTGTTCTTACTGGAGCAGTTGTCGTCGCTGGAGCGGTTGTCGTTGCTGGAGCAGTTGTCGTTGTTGCTGAAGCAGTTGTTGTTGCTCCTGCGATCTTTGTTGTTGCTGCTGTTGTTGTTGCTGGAGCAGTTGTAGTTGTTGCTGGAGCAGTTGTCGTTGCTGCTGGAGCAGTTGTTGTTGTTGCTGGAGCAGTTGGTGTTGCTCCTGCGGTGGTTGTTGATGTTGGTCCTGCAGTGGTTGTTGTTGGTGAAGTAGTTGTAGTTGCTGCAGCAGTTGTACTTTTTGCTGGGGCAGCTGTTGTTCTTACTGTAGCAGTTGTCGTTGCTGGAGCAGTTGTCGCTGTTGCTGGAGCAGTTGTAGTTGTTGCTGGGGTAGCTGTTGTTGTTACTGGAGCAGTTGTTGTTGCTCCTGTGATGGTTGTTGTCGCTGGAGCAGTTGTTGTTGTTGCTGCTGCTGTTGCTGGAGCAGTTGTCGTTGCTGGAGCAGTTGTCGTTGTTGCTGGGGCAGCTGTTTTTTATGGAGCAGTTGTCGTTGCTGGAGCAGTTGTAGTTGTTGCTGGAGCAGTTGTCGTTGTTGCTGGAG